>VUQI01024347.1:0-24542 GCA_015106735.1 Paratilapia polleni | reverse complement strand
CAAAGTCCTGACCTGAATCCAATTGAGAAGCTGTGGCATGACCTTAAAAAGGCGGTTCATGCTCAAAAACCCTCCAATGTGGCTGAATTACAACAATTCTGCAAAGATGAGTGGGCCAAAATTCCTCCACAGTGATGTGAAAGACTCACTGCCAGTTATCACAAACGCTTGATTGCAGTTGTTGCTGCCAAGGGTGGCACAACCAGTTATTAGGTTTAGGGGTGAATCACTTTTTCACACAGGGCCAGGTAGGTTTGGATTTTTTGTTTCCCTTAATAATAAAAACTTTTATTTAAAAACTGCATTTTGTGTTTGCTTGTGTTATCTTTGTCTAATATTAAAATTTATTTGATGATCTGAAACATTTAAGTGTGACAAACATGCAAAAAAATAAGAAATCAAGAAGGGGACAAACACTTTTTCACACCACTGTAGCTGCAAAGGGTGGGCCGACATCATATTTAACCCTATGGATTAAGAACGGGATGTCACTCAAATTTATATGTGTGTGAAGGCAGACGAACGAATACTTTTGGCAATATAGTGTATGTTATATGAGTGGTTTAAAGTACATGCTATGCTAGGTGATATCTTGATGGGCAACAGCGGTACTAAATAACGGCTGTGCTGTTATGTGCATGAAAACAAACACAAAATGAAAGATGCAAAGAGCGCAGAGAATTGGTTCTTTGTAATAATGATTAAAAAGTCATCTTCTTTGTATACATTTTTTGTTTTTGGTGGCATCTCTCTCTGTGTGATTATTTATAAAGATATCCTCTGTCTATTTATACCCTTATGTTTGTCATATGTTTAGTCATCTTTAAGCATTATTGAGGATATTGTTCAGCTGACCTAATTTTGAATTGGGCTTTGTTTTTGTAGCAGTCCTGTGTTATATTTGAATTTGGTGAAACTTTTGGCATTTCCTATTTTGTTTTATTTTTCTGTTTAAAACTCTGAAATGTCCTTTATACACCTTTGTCCTGATGCCCTTTGCACTGTTTTAAAAAGAAACACTAAAGTAAATTGTAAACATAATGTTTTTATTGTCTATTAAAATTGTACAAATTTTACTGCCCTGTGTAGGTGCACTTCCTACAAGTGCAACTTTCATATGGAAACAAGAAGAACAAAATATATAACTCATGTGGCTGAGGTCTGACTCATTGTACTGTCTGTAGTGTAAATAGCTAATGACAGTATCCTTGCCAGTTGTATTACTCCAAGCTGTATTCTGTCTAGTTGCCTTCTGCCACTTTGAGTCTGTGACTGTACATCGTGTTGTCTTTTTAGGTCAAGGTCAAGGTCATCATCATGTACTACTAAGTGTTTCTCAGCTTCTTGTTGCATTTTGGTTATCTGTAAAGATCACGTTCTTTATATCATAAGCACCATCTCTGAGTTAATTTATCTGCTGTTGGGCAGCTTTAGTGAGAACACCACCAGGGTGTAACTGTTGCAGCCAAGAGACTTGTGCTTGCTTGATTGGTTCCTATGGATACTGGTCCCAGTGTTGCTGTATAGCTCTTACTACACCACTAGCAGTTTCACACTACATAGCTCTGTAGTTGTGATAATCTGTTTATCAAGTGTCCAAGTTTTCAGCAAATATCAGCACTCATTCTCCCTCTGCAGTCGTCCGTTTTCTTCTTCAAAAGAGACAGAGTTAAAGCACAAAAACAAAACTGGTATTGCTTTTATTCTATAGCAAGTGCCACAGGATGTGAACTTCACCTGTTGCTCTGTTCTTTTGTGACTGGCTGTTTTGTTTCATAGCTGTGATTAGTTGTTGTAATTGCTTCAAAGGAACCAATGATGCTCTGGACATTCAAAAGGTTTACATAGCAACTACATGGGTGAGTTGTGGACTTGGCTGCTTCTTGTGTCAAACTGTTTTGCCACTATCAGGTACCTTAAATTAATTTCAAAAACCTCTGAATTGTGATTTTTCACCCTTGATGGAACAAATGGTTTGAGAAAGTCCCCATAACCATCTAAAAGGAATGATCTATAAAAATTCCAAAAATAGTGTCAGGGCTTAAAGTAACATCATTACAATGCTTGCTTTATCGAAACCCTTTTGTATTTACACAAAATGCAGTTTAATCAGTTCAAACAAAGTGTTGCAGTTTTGGTCAGTGCAGTCTGCACTCAGAGGGGATTTTTGCAATCCTCTTGCAATCAGTGAGAGTCACACCAAGGGAAAGAATATCAACTGTGTACACTTCAAATTATCTATGCAGAGAAGGTCGTGGTGGGAAAAAAAAATAATAATAATTTGATAGGACTTTGCAGTTTAGCAGTGTGAAGCAGTGAGTGTTTTTGTTTTCTTCACCTTGTCTGCTTCTGTCTGCCTTAGATAGCTGTGAGTATCCCTGTGCCTGATCCAGTCTAGTGCAAATTGACAGCCAGAGGGACACTCTGCTGTGAATGGTTATTAGCACCAGTTTGGGAGTCAGTTGTTAAGATGAAGGGAAGTAGGGCCAGAGCTGATCAAATCTAGCACCTTACCTATATTGGGTTAAATTGTTTGTGGATAATGTAAACACCAGATATGGATAAGGGAGAACAATACATTATCTGTAGTTCTGCTGCATATTTTTTATTTATGCTTTTGCATTGCAAATCTGAAACTAAATTAATTGGAGAAGACTTTAAAAAAAACATTAAGATGACATGTGTGGTAAGCATTCATTACCATAAAGCATGCTACTATTTATGCTAGAAACGCTTATTTTAAATTAATGAATGCATTTCCTCATGTTGGTATCTGTCTTTCTGCCTGACTTTTTTTTTAAGCTCTTTTAAGATCTGCAAGTCAGTTTAATTGTTTGACACCACATTTAGGGTTGTTGAACACACTCTAAAATGCAGTGTTGAGGCTGGTGAAGAATGCCAAACTTTTAAGTGATGGCAAGTTATCTTAATTATAGTCATTTTTCAAATGTCAAATATACTCTGGTTCTAGTTTCTCAAATGTGAAGATTTGCTGCTTTTATGGTCATAAATGACTCAATACCCTGAACATCTTTGGGATTTTATGCGTAGGTTGAATGAAATGAGCTACTGGAGTTCATCTCCTTGAGCTGTGGGAAATTTTATGGACATTTGTCACTATTTTCTGACATTCTTTTAGACAAAACAACTAATCAAAGAAATGATCAGCACTTGGAGCCCTACATATGTGTATGTGGAAGCACTTCTCTGATTTCCTTGCATGTTAAACATACTGTGCATTGCCACTTCCATTTAAGAGTAAACGCAAAATGCATACATTGACTGACAGATGTAGAGGAGAATACATTTTTAATATGAAACAGCAAGATGTGTCTGACACCAGATAGAAAAAATAAAAACAGCCATATAAAGAACAGTCCACAGTTTCTTTCTTTCTCTGAAACTGTCACTCTCATTCGCTCCATCACACTTTCCCTCCCATACACACACAGTAACACACTGTTTCGGAGGAGCTACAATATCTGGCTGCCAGTGCTCGGCGACTTTCAATTAAGTCTTAACTAGACTTTTAATGAACTCTGTCTGCTTCCATAAAGAGATGGAGCCAATGAGTGGATGGCGTCAAGGTGCTCATCAAGCCAAACCAGAGAAGGACCAGTAGGGCTTAACTGACTGTTTAACAAGCTAATCAAAGCTCTGAAATGGCTTGTTAACTGAAGGGCTGATTGGTAGAGGCAGGAGTGTAAGATCCAGTTACATGTGAGATGATAGCTCATGTTGTCTGTAAAAACAGAAGGTGTCATGCATGTCATATATATATATATATATATATATGTGTGTGTGTGTGTGTGTGTGTGTGTGTATATATATATGTATATATAAAGAAATATCAGTCCCCCCAGTGCCAAGAAAATACACCAAGCTGATCTGTTCTCGGGCTGTTAAAGGGTTTAGTTAGCATAAACAACCTTCCACTGCAGATGTCTTCCCCAAACAGCATCAAAGGCTAATTTGGGTCAAAATCTCTATGCTGAGCTCCAATGTATTATTCAGTATGGTAGAGTAGATGTTGAATTTTGAGCTTTTCTATAAAGTACATATAGCACATGACATTCATTAGATTTTTTTTTTTTTTTTTTAATCAAGGTCAGCACTTGTTAAACCTTTTAAAATCGGCTGCATTTCTTTTAGTGTGATTTCTGCTCCAGTTCTTTTAAGTCATCCAAGGAATAAGAACGTGCAAATCACATCTTCCTGTATTGCATACAACAGTATTTTCTACAGGGAAGATCTTTGAGACATAAGATTTTCACCTTTCACTGTTCCAACTGTATACAGTGTAATGAGTGCCTCGTTTACAATGACGGCACTTCATTACACAATCAGCAGCTGGGATGCTCTTACAATTATATTATATGTGAAAAAATTAGGTGGTATTCAGTAGTGGATTTCTCTAATATTAGAAAGCTGAAGGTAGTATAGTTCACTTTGAAACATGTTGATGTACCGTATGTTTATCACCCTTATGTCTATAAATTATTTGAGATGCAGCAAGACTGCAATAGTCCTTTTTCACAGCAGGCATTTTGACTTGTAGTAGCAAAAGCATATGCAAAAGCAAAGTGTGTGACAGTGAGCCAGGAAGCAGTGCCAGTAAGCTGAAAGTCCAGGCAGCTAAATGCCACTAATTCATTTTATCATTTAAATCACTTCTTGTCCTACTGTCAAAATGTCTTCCATGAATAGAGCTGCTAGCATAGCAGGACAGGAAGCAGGGGATTACATCTATCCCCGCTTAGTCCAAAGGCCAAAAATATAAGTAGTATCTTTAAAGGTGAGGGAGAGGTTAGCTGCTTTAGCAGTTTTTGTTAAAACATCCTGCAGAGCAACTATTCAGTTTGAGTTTTGTTTCAAGCAACATGACGAATGTCCAAGAGTTACTTTTAGTTCTGTTTCAGGTCTCCACCACCTGTTATGTACTGTTTCCCAGCTAGTCGCTAACATGTTCTGAGGGGTATTGCAGAGTTGACTGTTAATATATGTATCAACTGAATGCTCAGGTGCTCGAGCCCCCACAGAGAATGCTGAGCATCCAGGTGTGCCAGCATACGATTGGGTTAAATTTAGCTTGATTTGATATAAGAACTCATCTGTGATTGGATATTTCACTGTCGGTCCCCTACTCCGAATCCTAACCACCAACCAGAGCCTCACTCCAGACAACTCCAACTGTGCCAAGACTGAGAAAAGTTGTTTGTCAACTGGAAGATGGAGGTGCACCACCTCACAGTTTTCAAACAGCAGAAGCAATGTACTGACAGTAATACACTGAGATCATGGCTACAGCATATTTATGGTCCAGAAGTGCAGATTTAGTCCCTCTGCATTTAAATACATGTAAGATGTTGAAGATTTCCTGACTGGAAAACCATGCAGTTCCATGGGAATGATCTGGATGAAACCAGGCTCACACTGCACCATGATATGTATTTGGATGTAGCAAAATGTGGAATTTGACTAGCTGTATTTGACTTTCTAAATGACAATTGGGAAGATTTGAGAACTATGTCGCCAGAGATCACCATTCTAGGCCCCCACAGAGGGTCTGTACCTTCGTTTGTTTTGTTTTTTCCCTGAGAAAAAGCTGAGAAGCTTCAGTATTTTATTTATTTATGTATTATTTTTTTCAACCTTATTCACAATTGACTTTAATTGGAAATGAAATGTGTAATTACTTTTGTTCGATTAAGGTTTGGCCTGCTTGCCAAACACCCTACAATTTAAAGTTGTTTGTACTCAGTCATGTTATATTGTATGTGGATACAATTACTGTCAAATTCTATTCTATGTAAGTCTCAACAAAATGCCTAAAAAGATTTTTTTTAAAAAGAAATGGAAAAGCACAAAAGAATAATACTGATCATGATACATGAATACTGCATTACAGATCTACACCAACAACTGTTCATATTAAAATGTAATAGAAGTGGTTGTGACCCGACACTTTAGCAGCAAAATGGAAACAAACTATGCCGCTGGTTACTTTGTGCTCTGCAGAGCAGGACAATGTTATGATTAAATCTCTCTCCTTGTGTTCATCTTTCTATTTATCTCTTTCCTCTGTCTGAGCTTTCCTTTCTCATCTCTCTTTTCCTCATTAAATTTTCCATGCTTTTTTTTTTTCCTGTCTGAAGCTATCTGCGTCTTCTTCTTCAACATAAATCAATAATTGTATTCGAATGACAGAATATATCATATAAAAAGAACATGATAAAACACACACAGGGGCACACACAGACAGAGGTGTAGTTTAAGTATCCATTCTGGTTGTAGGAAACAATGTGCAGCCATAAATCAATAGCAGGTGTGAAGGCAATGAGGCAGAGACTAGGACAACAGGAAGCAGGGTACAGAATAACTGGACACACACACACACACACAGAGCGCAACTGTTTTGCAGCATTTTACGCTTATGATTCATGGAAAACATTTTGATCCACTGAAGCAAGTTTTTGCCCAGGGGGAATGGAGAAGGGGGATCAGGGTGAGAAAATGGTAGGCATACTTGGGAGATAGTTAAGGTTTGTGGACCTCACTGCCTCAGGGAGAATGACGGGTCAGTTAAGTAAGAGGCTTGCAACAAAATATGCTGACATATTCTTAAACTTGAGTTCTCCATATACATCTTTGACCTAAAATCCTCTATGTCGACAAGGCAGGTCTCCAAATCCTTTTCCCTCCAGTACCAAATAAATAAAGTCCCATTTTTGTTGTTGTGTCTCTGTGCATTTGCTTCTCATAATGTTGAGTAGTGGACTAAGGTGTCTAATATTGTCCTGTTCTGTGACACCAAGCAGTGGCTCTGTGATACATGACTGTCCTTAGGCTTGTTCTGTGCTCCCACGTGTAGACCTGTGTTTGTTTCTGCGTGACTTCTTTCCTTATGAAGACTAATTCAAGGTTAAAATTAGGCCTTTAGATTATTGTTAGGGTTGAGAAAAAAAAAAGGTAAATTCATGTGACATTCTCTTGAAAATGCAAGAGAAAAGTGAGAGCATGATGCCAGAAAATATCTGTGGCTTTAGAAGAGGATGTATGTGTTTGAGAATGCAGCTCACATCTCCTCTTTCTCACATTACCTAATCAATATTAACAGCTAACACGACGTATAGGGCCATCTCTCACCCTCACACACAAACACACACACACACACAGATGACACATAGATGACCTCCAGTATAGGGCCCTCTCTTCCAGGCCAGTTAGCCCCTCAGGGAGGCTCTGTGCCAGGCATACATATTCAGATGGCTCTGAAGCTCTGACAGGCCCTGCATGGTGATGGCTTGTGTTGGAACACAAACTCAGAGCTACATCTCTTTCCCTGAGGGGTTGTTCTTTTTGATTCACCATCATTCATAAACCTACTGGGCCATCCTATCCAAGAGGACTGGTGAAGGCACATAAAGGTAATGGGGCAGTCACTGACGTCCTAAACTGACATATCGCATTACTTCATCATTAAGCACATGACATTTTTTACAGTGATGTTGGAGAATGTCTTTCACAAGATGTTGTCTCTTTTTTGGTATAGCATCAATTAAAATGCATTTTAAAAAGTTTTTTATTAGAATAAAATGCTCTTTTAAACCACTGTTATGCAATAATTATGCTTACACACAGTTCTGAATACACTATATGCTTGGCGTAGCCTTTCTGATCTGTCAGTGCTAAGTTAGGAACAAACTCTGGAAACTAGAGTCCCAGCAGTCTGTCCTGGAACTGTGCTACAGCTCATCAGTATCTGGTCACCCTCATGCTGCTCAGCCTGCTGGGTGTACTGTAGCATTGTAGCATACAAAGTTAAAGGCTATGGAAGAAAAGGAATGAATCCTGGCAGTTTTTTTTTTTTAAAGGGCTAGCAGTGTGCAGCCACACCAGTAGCTTGGCTTCAGTGTTGGCTTAAAATGTTAATGCTGCAGTGACGGTTCTAAGATGCTATGAGGCAGGTGGCATGTTTTCATGTTCATACACAGCATGATAGTCAGTTGCAAAAACCCAGCTTTATATTTGCTAAGAGGTTTTCACTACTGTCATTTTACTGTTAGCATGTGAAAGAGTACTTAACACTAGGTGCATCTGAGGCAAAACATTTTACTGTTCATCAAAGCCAAATTTTATTGCACACATTTTTTCAAGTGCACCAGCCATAGTTTTTTCATATAAGCCATGACTTCATCATATAAATTGTGAAAAGGTGCTCAAAGAGAATTCGAGTTCACTGTAGTCATTAGGTTTCATTGTTTAAAAAAGGGGGGGTCAGCATGCTCACCTTAGTTTACTTGGTGCATTTAAACAAGAAAAATGTGCAATTCCACCTGAAGGTAAAGTGGTGTGCACTCATGTTAAAAAAGCTTTTGTGTGTGCATCCTTGTTTAAAGCAGTGACTCTGGGTACCCAAACTTCAAGCTTCCCATTCACTGTTGCCAAATTCTTGAACAAAAGGTCTAAGAAAACTAGTTGTGTGCATTTACAGAATGACTCCATGCAGATGCCGTTACCAGGCTGCCTCTTGAATGGAGGAATTTGTTGCCTGCAATATTAGTGATGTAGCCAAAGCAGACAACATTTTGTATAAATAGGGATAAAATTGAGAAAAGTTTTGCCAGGTAATTAACAATTGGCATAAGGAGACAACATCACCAAAGTCAACAGGATACTTTTTCAGGAGATCATGAATATTTACAACATACTCAAAATTGTTGCACCATGAGCTATGCTGTTAGTGCACCTTAAAATGCATACAATATCCTTCCAAAACAACCTGTAAAATGTTATTCTTAATACAAGTCTCTAATTATTTAATTTGCTTATTCACAGAATTGCTTTAATTCCATGATTTTCCAGTGACAATTATTATCTGATTTTGGTAATATATGCATACCTATTCTATATTTATAAATTAAGTTCTTATTTGTTGCATTATTTCTCTAATTAGCATCTGTATCATGTATCTGAATAATGAGTTACAATAAATATGTAACAGTAACATTTCAGTATGAAGAGGCAGTGCGTACCTGCACGTTTAACTGTAACTGGTATTCCCTAATTAAAACTTCAGTAATTTAGTGTGAAATAGTAGTCAGTTCTTTGAAATGAGTGGTGTTTTTAGTGTTTTTAGTTTAAAACCTAACAAAAGGCTAACACTCACTGATCATCAAAAAAATCCAAAAATAAAAATAATAATAAAAAATAAAATAAAATAAAATAGTACATGAGGTCCAGATGACTGATTTCACATTTTCACCATTTGGCTGGAAGTACAAGTCAAGTACCCGTGCAGTCCATGTATGAATATGAATTGTTTTACCCACATATCTTAGGATAGTCTACCCCCAGCCAACTGGGAATCACAGCCAAAGTGCATATCACACTTGCCTGAAAGGCATAATATTTCTCCAGGGAAATCTTCCTAAGCCTTTACACTCAAGGGCCCTTGGAAAAAACTGTCCTTTCTCATTTCTCAAAACCTTCTTAGAAACCCTATTTTCTGTGGGTTTGTTGGTGGCCAGTTATTTCCATACAGTGAGGACTGACTAGTCTCTGCTCTTGTTGATATGATTTCATTGAGACTAAATTCTGAGTGATGTGATTTGATCACTGAAGTGAAGCCTTCCTTTCAGCGGGACACCAATCAGTTCTGCTTAAGATGGTAATTTTCTCTCTTTTAGCGATAGCAATCATTTCTTGCTCCCTCCTCTCTGCCAGCGACAATTTGTATTCTCGTCATCTCTGCTCTGTGGCTGTGACAATTATCCCCATCTCCAATCAGACAGGGGAGTATCCAATGAGAGAAAATCTCGTTAGTCTGATTCCGGGAAGCCTCTATTGACTGTAAACACTGTGGGGAATATAAACACACAGCGGTAATTCTCTCAGCTGTTAGGAATCAGTTTTTAGAAGCAAAAGCGTTTTACATATTAGCTCACAATGCCAGACACTTGAACTCTGGCTTCCAGAGTTACTGCACATTAAGAATACATGCAATAGCACATCTTAAAATGTAAACAAAACATTTCACCTCCATCGTTGTGTGTAGCTCTGTTTAAAACTTACATTTGGACATTTTATGTAACATATGCTGTTCCTGTCGTGATGTGGGCACTCATGAGAAAACAACAAAGACATCTGAATGGAATAGAATGTGATGCATAATGTAATTTTGTATATAACAGGGAAAAAAGCGACACACTTTTCCAATCAGGCAGTATGAGAGCATTTAACTCCACTCACCATTTGGAAAGCTGTTTATTTAACAGACCTCAGCTCGAATATATTCAGACTGTATATAAGACATATAACCCACATTTCATATCAGTGGATCATTTCATCATTCAGGCTGTAGAACATGTTAGGCTTTAGGTAGTGCACAGTGGGTTTATCAGTGCTGCCTGCTGATGACAGGACTTGAGACTGAATCAAAATATAAATGCTGGAGACAGTAAAACAAAACAGTAAGGATCCTAAAATTTAGAGAGAATAAAGTAGAGTTGTTGTTTTTTTTTTTCAGTGCAAGTGACAAGTGCAAGTAACAGAAAGTTATTTAACTTCATGTTTTTATTTTATGATATCCAACTCTGCACCCTTGTGAAATATCACTTAAAGGTCAGTTGTTCTCCTCTTAATATTTGCATTATTTCTACACTGACATCTAGAGTATTTCCTTTTATGAGCACTTAAAAGACTACTGTATTTTTTAAATACAAAGATAAATACAGCAGAGATCAATGAAACAAAACTGAGTACATATTTGACTGCAGCATTGTTATAAAATGACTCATGAACACCAGAACCTTCGCAGTTTTGGACCAATAAAATGTGTCTATGTGTCTGCATCAAGGACATGCAGAGAGAGACATTGAAAAGAATCCCCTGGGGAAATGAGAAATCTGAATGTCAGACTTCACAAAGATGGAAAAGAATATGGGGAATATGGTAAGATTGTTGACCAACTAAAAATAGATTCCACCACAGCTGCAGTAGTAATCAGTGGGTACAGAAAAAGCCATAATACAACTAATCTGATTGGCAGCAGCCATCCTCCTAAAATGACACCCCAGACAGTACACTACCTGCACAATCTTTAGGAGTTATCAGTGGAAATCTGTGTTTCTGTGACAATACAAAGGACATTGCATAATGGTGATGTCTGGCACAAAACTGCCAGATTAAACTTTGCTAAAAACATAAAAAAAAATGTCTGATGAATACTGGAAGTACATTCTTACATTAGATTTACAAGATAAATTTGTTTGGCTCGGACTGGGTCCAGCATATTTGGTGTGAGCCTGGCCAGGACTGCCACAGTGAATGCATAGTCCCGACAGTGATGTACGGAGGTTGGGGTGTGACGATATGGGGTTTGCATGCATGAGTGCAAAATGTGTTGGGGAGATGACATTTATAGATGGCACCATGAATGCCTGTGGATGTGACAATATGACTTCCAGTCTCCAGAGGCTTGCCAGAAGAGGAATATTCTAGCATCATAATGATCCAAAGCACACTGCAAAAAACACACACAAGAAACAAAAAGAAATCTGAAAACTATGACCTGAAAGTATGTACCTGAATTGAAACCAACAGAACACCTTTGTGGAATTTTAAAGAGGGAGGCGAAGCAACAAAACTTTTCTTGCACAAAAGGAAAAAAAAAGTCTCTAAATATTGGCAGAACATCTATTCAGAAATGTGTGCAACACTGGTATCCACCCTGCTGAAGATGACCTACAATGATCAAAAATAAATGTGGACATACAAATAATTTAACAAACAGGTTTGAATCTCAAGTAATGAGCTCCTACTGTGGGGCCTTTTAATACTAATCTAAATATTCACTTTTTACATAAAAGTCCACACATAGTCTCTTTAGATGATAGCGGGTATTTTAATTAAAGTTAATAAAGCATAATTTTTTGCAGGATAATGTGGTTCTGTTGGCTTCTTAAATCGAAGACCACCAACATGCACTGGGGCAATTTGCAGCCGAGTGTGAAGTGGCAGGGAGGGGATTAGCGCCTCCAAATCTGAAGCCATGGTTTTCAGCTGGAAAAGGGTGAATTGCCCTTTTGGAGATGAGCTGCTTCCTTACCTTGAGGAGTTCATGTATCTTTGGGTTTTGTTCACAAGTCAGGGAAGAGTGGAGCAGGAGACTGACAGACACACTGACGCACTGTCTTCAGTGATGTGGATGCTGTACTGGTCTGCTGTGGTGAAAAGACAGAGCTGAGCATGAAGACATGAAGGCATAAAGGTTTTGATTTACTGGTTGATCTATGGTTCTACCCTCACATATGGTCATTAACTTTGACCAAAAGAATAAGAGCACAGATTCAAGCAGTGTAAATGGTCTTCCTCTGAAGGGGGTCTGGGCTCTCCCTTAGAATTGGAGTCAAGAGCTCATTCATTTGGGAGGGATTCAAATTATATATGCTCCTATGCATCAAAAGGAGCCAGTTTAGGTGGTTTACCACTCAGAAGCCTCCTAGGTGAGGTGTTTCGGGCATGTGCCAACAGGGAGGAGACCCTGGGGCAGACCCTGGACACGCAGGAGAGATTATGTCTCTCAGCTGGCTTGGGAACACCTTGGTGCCCCCTTGCTGGAGGATGTGGATAGGGAGAGGAACGCCTGGGCATCTCTGCTTAGACTGCTGCCATGAGCGGTAGAAAAGGGAGGCGGGGGGAAAAGATACAACAAAACAATTAAATTCAAGTAGGGTTACTTAAAAAATAGGTACAAAGCTTAGGTGCCCTGTTTTAGAATTATATGTCTATTTTAAGGCTTTTAACAATAAAATTGCTTCAAAATTGCCTGCAGCCAGAAGGAAAAAGGACAAAAACTGACTGTCTCTGAAACTATAAACCCTCCCACTATCTCCCACTCCCACTATCTGTGCCCCTCATGGACTTTTACAGGAATGGTGACACCATTTTCCAGGGAACTGATTGGTCAGTAGGCAGTGGTTTTGTAAGTATTGATCTCTTATGTGGAAGAGAATAAGTTACAATAGCGATGTACTCTGGTAGAAAGTGGATTACCTTTGTAATACTAAAAGTCCAGTTTTGACAGACAAGAGCTCCATACAGCCTGAGGAAGGGTGGGGTGGCTCAGTATTGTCTTCGCCAAGTTTAAGGAGAAACACACATTGTCCTGTCAGTATTGTCTGGTTACTCTGATGTTGGAATCTTTGGCTTGTACACATGGGAAAAAAAAAAAAACATATATCAGCACTTTATTTTGCCTTAAATTAATTCAGTTATTTCATCATTTCACATCGAAAGAGTACAGAGCCAATATAAGCAAATAAAAAGCATTGATGTCCAAATACTGGCAAAAAGAGCACTGTGTGCTTCAGCCAAACAACTAAAACTGGATCATTAAAATTAAAGATGCACAACAAGTACTGTGTAGATCATGCAAAAAATCTTCTTCCTGCTATAGTTCAGAATGTTTTGGGATTTCCAGCTAAACCTTTGGATTCCTTCCCTTCCGAGTGAAGAAAACTGTTTAATCTTGTCCTATTTCCCTCCTGAAAACAGTCCCAAAGACAATAAGACAGAACTAATAATCTATTTATAGTTGTCTCACAGCATCTAATTAGTGTGCTTTTGTGAAGAATTTATTGTAATGTTATAAACCTTTGAGGACGCACAGCTGGTGCCATGTCAGAAGACTACAAGCAGTCACAGAAATAATGCAGTATGATAATATTTAGGATGTTGAAACAGCCAGACTATGAGCTATAAAAAATTAGCAAAGGCTCATTAAGTCCATATAATAAAGAATAAAGAAAAAGGTGTTTTTCTTAGTATTTCTTGTTTTTTGTAGCAGCTTGTAATGTAATATTTTACATTACAAAGCAAAGTATCCTTGCTTTGCAATATAATGTAAATTATATTTATTTACAACTCCAAGACGGGGAACAAATGAAATCAAAAACATGAACCCTTGAGCCCAAAGTGAGAAGATCCTATGCAGCTCTGCTATGCTGCTTATATATGTTCACTGCAAACTACTACAACACTGTTGTATTCAGAGCTCTCTTCTCTTCCAGGACAATGCCCCGGCGATAGGGAATGAGGCTGAGAATGATATATTGTGGATCTTTAGTTATGGCCATTGCATTCATCAGGTCTAAACCCAGTTGAACACCTATATCTTGAACTGAAATATTAGACAGAGCTCTCCACCATCATCCAAACACCAAATGAAGAATTATCTTTTGGAGTAATTGTGTTCCATTTGTCCTGTAGACTTCCAAACAGATCTTTTTTATTCTCACCTCTCTGTATACTAATTAGACCAGACCTAACTTAATATACACCCCCACTACTTTAAAGTTCAATTCAGTTTTATTTATATAGTGCCAATTCAAACATCTCAGGGAGATAATCACAATATAACATGACAACCCCAATTCCAAAGAAGTTAGCAAATTTAAAAATATATAATCTATTGTGAATAAAATTTGGGTTTATTCTTATTTTTCTAATGACCTAATTTTAAAAGCAGACTAAATTAAAAATCACTACACAAGCCTTTAGAGTAAATGTTGCCTTAATTAGCTTAAACCATGTTATTCAAATGCTGTGGTGGTGAGATTTGTTTGTGTATGTTGTTCAAATGCACTACTGTTTCACAAAAGCATTAAGGGTATAAAACCATCACAGTGCCCAGCAGCCTAAGCCAACAGGAGGAGTCTGTCTTTTGAGATAACTCCATCTCTGGCTGCTGGGAGATTTTCACACACATATATAAATACACAATTAGGCCATATGTTTATATCAACTAGTAGTCACCAACATTCACAAAGAGACACACAGTCCTTCCAAGAGAATTTGGAAATCTTCGTAAGGCACAGAGTCCTTAGAAGACTCAGGTGGAGCGGTTTATTGTGAAATTAAATCCAGAAGATAACATATCATAGCAGCAACACATGTTTACATGGTTAGAAGCTATTATACTTAACCCTCTAAGGTCTGTCATTATTGGTGATAATCCTACTCATTTGTTATGTTTGTTTTGTGGCCATGGTAAGTGTGTGTGTGTGTGTGTGTGTGTGTGTGTGTGTGTGTGTGTGTTCGCATAATTCGCATAAAACTATAGTTGTGAGGACCAACCGTGATTTGTGAGGACAAAACGCTGGTCCTCACAAATTTGAAGGCACGTTTGAGCATTTTTGAGATGGTTTTAGGGTTAGGGTTATAATTAGGTTATGGTTAGGTTTAGGGTAAAGGTTAGGGTTAGACATTCATTTCTGATGGTTAGGTTAGGGTAAGGGGCTAGGGAAAGCATTATGTCAATGGAGTTCCCCACTAAGATGTCAAAACGAGTGTGTGCGTGTTTAATCCATATAGTCAGTGAATGGCTACAGCCAGACTGGTTCTTGCTCCCTCATTAGCTGGAGGACATATTCCATTATTAATAGGAAACTGGCTAATAATCCACTAATACAGCAAATATATACCTCCTGAAGATTAAGTAAAAATGGGTCACATGAGTAATGGCATGATATTTTTTTTTACCTCTGCTATTGAAGAGCCATTTAATTTCAACTTTTGTTGTTTGTCTGATTAATTTGTTACTTGCTTTTAAAAAATTACACTTCCATGCAGTCATTGGCTTTCGTTCATTATAGTATGAATAAACTACAACTGCATCTAGAATGCAGAGTTGGTGAGCTACTTTTTAATACATAAAGTTTAATTCCATCAGCGTTCTATGAAAATTTTGAGTTAGCAAACTGCAGATTTGCAGTTAAATATATGACAGTATAGCAATCAGCACAACCAAAATTATAAACCAAACAAACAAGTATGATCAACTAAAAGAAAATAAGAGAAAATGCAGGTGTCTTACTGGCTTCCCTAACATAAAGAGGAGAAAAAGACACCAAAAAATTAGGGCTTCTTACCCCTCCATCATTGCTTTTGATCACGTTTACACATTTACACAGCTTGTGGAACAAAAGCTCATAAATGCCCACTGACTCCACTGAAACTATAGACACGAGCCATTTGGTCAATACAGCATGCATACATTTCAGTGATATGCTTCCACATTGGCTTTTATAGATAGAACAGCTTTGTCTTTTAGTATTAGCCTAGCTGTGAACAAACAAATATGTTGGCTTTAGCCATTGTTAGTCCAGCAAAGAAACTGTATCCACTATTGTGTTGTTTGGTAAAGACAAATAAATGTAACTAAACATAATATTCAGATTGTTACCTCCAAACAAAGAAGAATCCTGGGGACATAAGGTAGGATTAATTCCAGTATTATAATATGGTGATAGTATTCTAATATGTTAAAGTATCAACCAGTAATACCTTATTATTATGTGGTTACTACCACAAGTCACTATATAAAAATTGTAATGCACAGATATTACCATTTTATTGCCAGCAGGTTATCATATTGTTACCAGTATATTACTATACTATTACTAATTGGTTTTGCCTCATAGGCATACATTTGTTTCCACATTATTAACCCCACTTGCTGGACTGTTATTACCCAATTACATAAATTTCAATGTAATATTACTCAGCTATAACCACTGTTGATACAAGATAATTACTTGGATATTACTTTAGTGATTAAGTGATAATAACGTGCCATTTCCATATTATTACCTTCTTGTTTCAACCTTATTACCCCACTATTACTACATTATTACCGAGCTGTAATAGAAAGTGCTACCCTCATATGTATAACCCTTTAAGGAAAGAAGCAGTGCTGCCCAAGGTGGTGAAATTAGTGCCCAAGATGGTGTTTATATGGCGTTTGTGTGTTACACACAATAAACATTCAAGCTTATCATTTATCAGTGTCACATTTTTCCCCCAAAAAAGTACAGAAACCATAGATTATCTCTTCACTGCACCGAGCTCTCAGAGCAGCCAATGAATAACGATGGATTTGCGGTTTCCCGTCTGCGTATCCACAGCAGCCACAGCTGTATTGTCTTGGTCACTGATAGTCAAGGTTATGAGCAGGCACCACATCACATAGTCAAACTGATAAGAAGAAAAACATGAATGTTCTTTTCCAGATATCAAATAGCCTATCAGCTTCTTCACAAAGAGTTACCCAGAAATGTTTGTACCTTTCACACAATCTGCTCTACAGTTCTTTGTAAAAGGGTCAACCTTGAGTCTTTTGGTACTGGTACTGCAAAACATCACTGATCTGTGTCCAGTAGATAATTCAGTTTGGTGCCCGTGTAAGCAAACTTCTAAATGTAACGAGTTGTTTACACAGTAGTAAAACAAAATCTATAAGGCTTTTCTCTATCATTAAATATTGTATTTTCATTGAGGTTCCTTTGATTTCTACTAAGGCTAGGTAAAATGAACATAATACATTTCAATAAATTCATCTTTCACTATGATGTCATATTTTCATGCTTAACTTATCCAGCTAGCAACTAGGAATTGCAACTAGGTATTTAATCACTAAGTACATTTGGAAACTTTTGTCTCTTCTAAATTCATTTTTTCAGCAAATGTGGTCATACCAGGTTATAAGACCTAATAACATTAATAACATACATGGACATATGCTTTGGCTAATCCTTAGCTGGCTGTATGAGCCAGACAGAACTAAGAATTTTCAACATGTAGCTGGCCATGGCAACCTAAAGTAAAATAAGACAAAACCTGAAATGGAACAAGAAGGGCCAACATAAATTTGAATACCTGATACCACTCAAAATTCAATTTGTAGTATATGAAAAAATATGCTAAATGTTTATGAGCTAGTGAAAGTAGAGGTCAATAGATCAAACGCTAAACAAAACAAAACAAACAAAAAAACCAAGAATCCTGCTACCTCCTCACTCAATAATACAGAAAATTAACACAATTGAAAGTGACAGATCCCTGTGCAAACGCCATCTGCTACAGTCTCAACAGCCTAAAGCTTAAAGGCATTTTTACAGCTTAATAAATTCTCCTGTGTCGTTTCCTCATAATAAAGCTGCTCCATGATATTGCTTCTATCAGCTGCTTGTGTTCAAGGATTACAAATTTCTACAACTGTGTTTGCTAAGGTTTTGCTGGGAAGGCTTTAAACTGCTTGACTGTGTGCATCACACAGCATTGTTTTTCCTCCATATCCAGCAATTAATCAGCTGTTTTCTCTAAGGTACCTCTTAGCAGATGTGTGTGTGTGTGTGTGTGTGTGTGTTTTAATAACGACAAATTACATACATGTAATCACCACTGTTAACAAATGTATTGTCACAATGCTTTGGGATGGATACATAATGAGTTTATCATAACTGCCTCATAAGAAAGCCGATTAGTATAATTCACAGCTTAATTCCAAATTAATGGAGGTTGCACACAGAGACTGGATATGATTGCCAGAGGTCCAGAGGCTGGAGACCCATGGGGAGGTGAGGATGGGTTAATCAGACACTATTGTTCCCTTACACACCCACACAGATGCACTCACACACATACAAGCAACACAATTTAAGCTACCGAGCGTAATCAGTCCAGGTTTGAAGCAACAGGACCACTCGAATGATTTCCTATGGAACTATCGCAGCTGAACTTACCACTTTCTTTCTTGCTCAAAATATTTTTTTGGTAGATTTTTCTAGTCTCTCACACTTCATTAGTCATCCTTCTAGACCTTATGAGATAATTGCATGTAATCAGTGTTTTTAATTCTCTCAAGTGCAGCTAAAAGTGTGTATACTTTCCCTAATGACTGGCAAACTGCATGCAGATGCAGAGTGAAAGACAGCATAAAATACAATCAGTTACAGCTTTATCAGATTTTCATGCTTTCTTGAGCTGTAGAATTTATTTCTAGTCCATTTTACTTTGTTCTATCAAGAACATGAAGAAGACAAATAATCCCTTTTCTTACCTCTTTGCATTACAGGTAAGTCACATTTTACCTTTAAGGTACCATTGATGTTAATGATAATAAACACAAACAACAACAAATGCCATTATTGTATAGCATTAAAGTAGGTTATGTGACCACAATTGATTATTTACTGCTTGTCGGGGCTGTTTAAAGCATTTAAGTATTGGATTATAATTGGCTTAACATATACAAGAAATGAACAGAAAAGAAAAAGACAAAAAAAAATGTAATGCAGCATTACTGTTTTGAATTTTATCTCACATATCAGAGCTGCTCCACCCCCTTAACTTACTGCTAATGTAAACTCAGTATTTTCTGCTGCTTCTTTACATAACATAGGCAAAAGACACAGCACCTTTTATTGTGAAGCTGTAACAGAAAGTTTACAGGCATTCTCCATTTAAAAGAATGCACCTACAAATTCATTGTCATTAATGTCCACTGCAAATCTACAACCAAATCTAAAATTGTGTTTTCTGTAGATTTTTTAATAATGTGTACATATATTGATAAAGAAGTCATTTTCAAGCAAAAGAATGTAGCTATCAATACACTTTTTTAAAGATATGTGCAAAAAATTTGACATATTTTATGTGCATTTTGTAGGTCAATGATTGAGGGACTGTGGTTACAGAGCTTGCTTTTGTGACCAAAAATGAAATGAGTGTACTTGCATAATTTCTGCATCTGTTCACATTGATCCCTAGGTCAACAAAGTGAAACAAATGCCTATTGGTACAAAAACAACTTTTGCATTTGAGAAAATCGCTTCCAGATAATTTGGTCATTTGTTCCAGAGTATTCCAGGTATTGATTAAAACTCTATTTCAACCCTTCAAATATGTTCCCCAGGGATCAGAGAGCTTCATCAAATGAATCTTGTATTCCCCGAGTGATGAAGCTGCAGTCAATACTGCAGCCGGTGTGACAAAGGCAACATATTGCTTCTAATGGCCCAGTGGGAACTTGACTGTCGCATGTTGAAGTTATTTTGATGATAATTTCACACTGATTAAATTCCATTTTCAAAGTTGCTCTTTTCATCCCCATGAACTGATCTAAAAGTCTATTTGATGATGTGTTTCCTTAATGGAATATGCTTCTGGTGGCAATTTATCTGCAGTTTAGGAGGAGACTGCAGTCAACCAAGAACTTACGAAGAGCAAGTATAAAAGGTTACAGGGCTTTGTTGACAACAAAGTTCACGAAAGCAATGACGAATGTGGCTTAAGACTGCACTTAGGTTAGATTAGAATGCTAGCATGTTTACAGTGTCAACATTACACCTAGTCAATTACGTAATACCATTAGACAACTACCCATACAGGTACTGTAGCTAATATTATGCAGCAAATGCAGTTTTGGGGTAGCCCTGCACTGTCATTTATGGTCATAACAATTTAATTAATTTTAACATACACATTAGCCCTTACATGGCTAGCATGAGTAATATGATCCCACTGTCAGGTGACCAAAATGAAACAGACTGTTATACTGAAAAAAGTGTGTCCACAAAATATATAGTACTGGTCTAGTTGTTTTAAGACATTTTAATGTGTAAATAGTTGCTTTCAGTTTAAACCAAAGTGGTGGATAAAACAACGTGCAAAATGGAGTTATCATCTGCATAGTCATGCTAAATTGACTGATAGTTTTAATTACTTTCAAAATTCAAAATAGAATAAAAAGGCGTGGTCATTTGGTTTAGGCTTTTTTTGTTACTTAGTTCCTGAAAGGCATGCTTCTGGGAGCACTGTAGCAAAAGTGTTAACCCTGTCCAATTTTCAGTTCTGTCAGACCCCAGGCATCCAGAGACAGTTGACACATTAAAGGAAACACCTGGACTTTTGACTCCTAGAGTGAGGGTACTGATTGGTTCTGTTAAGCTGGTTGGGGGCATTTAGCTGGCAATGTTTGGGTCCATTTCTCCCCATTGAGGGAAGGATTACTTCAAATCAGTACAAATTTGCAGTGCGTAATAATTAAAGTATTTCAGTCCTGATGGGAGTGGTCACTTCAATCTCCACAGGGCATAAGGGGTCATTAATAGTATGATGAACATGAAAATGATGCAAATTTGTATGCTTTGCCCTTTCTAGGCACCAGATCTGGGCACTTTCCACTTCCATTTTTAAACATCCCTTCAGCAAAAGACTGGAGACTTGTAACATCAATGCCAAGGTGCACTGAAGTTGCTCTGGTAGCACTTGGTGGCTCGACCTTACTAACACACTCTATGCTGTTTCTTCCTATAGTGTTAAATTCTTTGTTTTAACTTTGTGTTATGTTCTTTGTTTTAACTTTGTGTTATGTTCTTTGTTTTAACTTTGTGTTATGTTCTTTGTTTTAAGTTTTTACATTCACTGTCTATATTTCCAGTAATGAATGGCTGTATTGTTGTGTGAAAGAGTAGCTACTGAAAAACTATCCTTGGATTTACAGTCTCTCAGAAGTGTTTTTCATTCCTTATTGTACATGTGTCTGAATAAAGTGAGTGACCATATTTTTACTGGACTGTTGCTGCATGGCTAACACAAGAATTCAGTCTGCGGTTATGGTGACAGTGATTGACTGTGACTATACTGGCAGCAACAGTGCCGATGATGATGAGCTGATGGTAATAAACATGGTTAATGGGGTCAAGTAATTAAAGGAAATTCATCATTTGAACCCATCTCACTTCATTTGTGTTCAACCAATATCCCAGTGCTAGACAGCTGTTTCCAAGAGCAATAATCACTAAACACAGTGTGCAGCCTTTTACAGCTCTTTCTGCAAAGATGTTATTTGTTGAAGACATTTTGACATGTCACAGGATTAGAAGTACAGGTGTGACTAATAACCTTTGTAATAGCTGCATTTATGCTAATTCCTGAGTGCCTCGGCTTATTGGGGCACCCTAGTGAAATGGAGCCAAGTCAGTGTTATTAATTACACTTGTTCACTAATGTGACAGCCTGTTGAGCTGAGTTTTACCAGATGAACTAAAAATCAACACATGACTTCAAGGCACATTCTGTGATTGCCATATATGAATCACTTTTAACACAGATTCCTGGGCTGGGCAGTAAGGCAAATGATTTTTTTCCTCGACACCATGAAAATCCAGTAATTCTGATGTGCATAAAAAACTTGGTGTCAATAACCTGTGTTGGGTGTAACACGTTACAAAGTAACATGTTACTGATTGCAGTTCTTGTTGCCAAGGGTGGCAAAACCAGTTATTAGGTTCAGGGGGCAGTTACTTTTTCACAGAGGGCCAGGTAGGTTTGGATATCTTTTTTCACTTAATAAATGAATTCATCATTTAAAAACTGCATTTTGTATTTACTCAGGTTGTCTTTGACTATTATTTAAATTTGTTTGATGATCTGAAATATTTAAGTGTGACAAACATGCAAAAAACTAAGAAATCAGGAATTCAATTCAATTCAATTCAATTTTATTTATATAGCACCAAATCACAACAACAGTCGCCTCAAGGCGCTTTATATATTAGGGTAAAGACCCTACGATATTAGACAGAAAACCCCAACAATCAGACGACCCCCTATGAGCAAGCACTTGGCAACAGTGGGAAGGAAAAACTCCCTTTTAACAGGAAGAAACCTCCGGCAGAACCAGGCTCAGGGAGGGGCAGCCATCTGCCGCGACCGGTTGGGGGTGAGGAGAAACAGAAGAGAGCAGAGGGAGACAGGACAAAAAAGGCACACCTATGAAGGGGGCAAACACTTTTTCACACCACTGTACCCCAGACAATGTTAATTTTCAATCAACTGTGAGTTTCGGTATTTCATTTTAAATAGTCAGCACTTTTTCTGTATTTTATTTAACCATAACCACTCAATGTTAATTCTATAAGCTATAGAAACAGAAATGTCTACTTTTATTCAACTTTCCTGTTATTCTTTACTCAAAACCTTTTTCAGTGATCAATTTTTACGAGTTTAAGACACAGTCTATATAAATCTTAAATATCCCTCTCAACTCTTGGCTTGGTTTTATCTGTGTTGTATATATTGCACTTGAATAGGAATACTATTAATGAAAGAAAGTTGATTAAAAATGAACTGCTGTTTGGTGTCTCAGACTCAAAGAGAACCACAAATCACTTTCATTATATCTTCAAACATTCACACATTAGGATGTTTTCAATATTCATTAATCAGACCCTAATACTTTGCCCAGTATATGGACACTGCACAATGGCATCATCTGCTACCTGTACACTTTGTCCAAGTGCTCTGTAGGATTTTTGTTATTTTTCTGTCTATGTTGCTTTTCATCCAGGAGGTCTGTTGGTTAATGATTGCTGAGCACTTCTTAGCATTCAGGCATCACTGGAAGTTGCATTTAAATTTGATTGGTGCAGCCAGATCTTCCACCTGTCCTGGTGACTAAACCAGCACATCTCCCCAAGTTCATCTGTAACATCTTCTCTGGACTCATTCTTCACTGCTAACTCCCTGCTCTGCACCACAGATACCATTTCATCTCAATGATCGAGGGACTTGTTTCATTGTTCAGATCCACCTGCGTTGACACCTTCAGTTCTGTTGCTCCATTTAGATGTAAACACTTCAAAAGACATGGCCCTACAAATGAAGCCTACTTCCTACACTCTGGACATTTTACCACTATGCCTCCTTAAAGAGACTTTGACACAATCATGCCAATAATTAATGGTAATTTTGGCTCAGGGAATGTCCCTGGTGCTTAAGAAACCCAACCTTGATCCATTTGCCTGGTTTAATTTCATTTAGACTGCATCTGCCAGTGCTCCTGATTTAGCCCCTTAACACCTTCATCTTCATTTAAAAAAAAATCTGGTTGTGATTTTGGGATATTCATTAAAACTGGAGAAACTGGAGATTAGTTCAGTCATCAAGGCTAGTTTTTGTGCTTTTTAAGATTACCTCATTCCTATCTTTTAAAGACCTGCAGGTAGTCCTGCATGTGTTTAATTTTAACTAGACTTGACTAGTGTAATGTACTATATGTTGCTCTTAAAGTGTTGTCTATTGCATGTTTGTAGCTGGCCCAAAATGCTGTATCCCAGCCTTTTAACTGGAAGCTGTAAGTAAGACCCTTACTCCAATTTTACTCACCTCATTGGTTATCTCTGTGCTTTAGAAGAATTTTAAGGTTTTCATATCCTTAAATGGGCAAGCTCCTTTGTATCTTGCAGAACTCCTCTACTTTTATGTTCCAGCCAGATCACTTAGATTATCTGACCAGTTAGATTATCTGCTCCCGGTTTTTTCCCCAAATCCAGGTTAAAACAAAGGGGGATTGTTCATTTTTACAGTGGCCACCTCTGAGCTTTGTAACAGTCTACCGCCTCATATCATATCTGCTGAAACGTTTTCCACTTTTAAATCAATGTGTAAGACCTACTACTTCAACCTGGCTTTTAATCCAGGCTTGAATGGAATTTGTCCTAATTATAAATAAGCAACAGCTTATTCATTATTGATATATTCCCATTGTTTTAGATAGTGTGAGCCCACCCACCGCCTTAATCACACTCTTGTCCTGACATATGGCATAGAAACTGAACATTTAACTGTATTCCCTGAAAACCCTCTTTTATCTGATCATTTCTTAGTAACTTTTGAATTTACAATAATGGATTACA
>VUQI01024336.1:0-11384 GCA_015106735.1 Paratilapia polleni | reverse complement strand
AAAGCAGACATACCTTGTATATTTTCTATCATTTAAATTGGTATAATTTGAAACTTGTTCCCTTTTGTTAGTTTCCACACTGTTCTATTAAGTATTAGCAAACAAAATGGGTTCTGGATACAATGTTACACAACAGCTACGATGCAGGAGTATTAAATTGCTGAAGTGTTGTCATATCTATAGTTAGTGGAGCTTTAAAAGAAGAGCAGGTGAGAACTCTAAATCTCAGAACTTCCAGTTTCATACAGGGAGTTCATGACATAGTCCAGAATAAATGGGGCTTTATGGAACTGTAGTAAATAAATGTACTTTTACTGTAGGTGAATTGTAGCCAATTTCAGTATGATGGGATTAACAGAAAGTGAACAGGCTCTCTGGCATGAAAAAGAAAAGATCATTGGCTGGTTGGTTGTTCATGCAAGCAGTTCCCACTAGGCGTGGGGAAAAAAATCGATATAACATAGTATCGCGATATTTTGTGTGACAATAATGCATCGATACAGGGACACCAAATATCAATATTTTATTATATAATTTTCAAATACAAATTGATACTTTGGAGTACAAGGATAATAAAATCTATTGCTTTCTCAGTCCACCAGATGGTGCTGTTGAGATTTTTTTCTAGTGAGGTCGGTAGAGGTGACCGTCAGCATGCTGGAGGAAGTTGGTAAAACAAAGATGGAGGCATCGGAGAAAGAAATCAGGAAAGCGCCGCCCACCTTTAAATCAAACGTGTGGACTTCACAATACTCAGCATATCACAGAATGCTTAAAATCGCAATAATATCATATTGTGAGTTAAGTATCGTGATAATATTGTATTGTGGGGTCTCTGGTGATTCCCACCTCTAATTATGACCTATAGTTATATTTTACTGTGGCCTTAACAATTATGAGCAAAGGAAAAAGTCAAGTGAAGTTACACAGCCACAAAGTGTAATATCTATGCAGGAGGCTGGGGTGGATAGATGGGTTGACAAAACACTGGATTATGCACAAACCATACTGGAGTTGTTTTTTTGCACCTAAATTGGCAGAGGCAAAAATAAATCCATGAGTCGACAAAATACCTACACGATTGCTGAGGCTAGAGGACTGTTTGTGCTGTAACACGCACTCCCAGCAAGGAGGCCGTGCTCCATGACCCATCTGGGAGCTTTGTATTTTGTACTTTGTTTTTACTTGCTGACTAGCTTTTTTTAAACTTCAAGTTAAATAATGCCACTTCCTAACATATACCCTGCAAGTTGAAAAAAGACACTTACTGC
This sequence comes from Paratilapia polleni, assembly GCA_015106735.1. NCBI lineage: Eukaryota > Metazoa > Chordata > Actinopteri > Cichliformes > Cichlidae > Paratilapia > Paratilapia polleni. The sequence continues at coordinate 10,113 of VUQI01024336.1, read as the reverse complement.
AATTCAGTGCATTTCATCACAAGGTCCTCAACAAGGCTAGAAGTGTAACCTGTCTCACTATTGCCATAGCCCCATGCATCGTGGCACAGGCACCAAAGGGCACCTTGTGCATACCTCTGAGAAGTCACTTGCTGTTAGTTGGATTGAAAATGGGCTGGCTGCAACAATATCTTGGTGACTGGTTACTGGGTGCTGTGGATTCCCACAGTCTACTGGTTGCAAACTCACTGTAGGGAAAGGACTCCAGGAAGTCACCTGTCAAGGCAATCGTGTCGTCTACATGACTCTTGGCCAGAAAGGAAATAAGCAGGTTTCCCATAATGTCAAACTATTTCCTTAACTTCCAGTATGTAATGTCACTTCAACTACATCCAGAACAAAAGCTGTTTTAGTTGTCCAGTCCTTTTAAACCAAAGCTTCTAAAATGTTATTTTTAGTTTATGTGATATTGTAATGCAGAGAAATGGAGTGTTTAAAACCTTAAGCTGGTGCTGATTTGTATTTATTAATTTGAAATGAAGGGGTGTGATGGAGAATCTTCATCTTGCTTTACAGCACCAAAAGAGAAAGGTTTCACAGTGGCAGATGGCTGGAAAGTGACATAACACTGAGAAACGTCCTCCAACATGTTTATGCTCTTTAGCAAAGTGACAGAGTACCCACATGGACTAATGGTATAGGGAGGGGAAGGGGAGACTTTTTATGCGTTATACTATTCTCCTTTATTACATAGAGAAGAGTGACACTGAACATGGGAAAGAGAGGGTGACCTAATTTAAACTCCATTCATTACGTGCTTGGCTCTACTATCTGCAAGTCTACACACGTATCTGTTAGCATGTTGCTGAATATCAATGAATGATTCCCTATATGAATGACAAGATCAAATAATTAATCTGTTCCCAATGGCAATATGCAGAATTAATCTACAGAAATCTGTTTATGGGAGAAATGTCAAGGGTACCTAATGAAGAGAGCATCATAATGTAGGCCCCTCAAGCAAAATCATTAAGGACACAAAAACACACGCATACAGGCACCCACAGCCTGTAGTTTATATATAGACTAAGAGTATCAAGCAACCCATTCTTCCATGTTTGTTTCCCTTTACATGAGCTTTGTGTGTGTTTTTGTGTTTCAGTGTGTGGGTGTGTTTCTGTGTGTCTTTGAGTATGTCTGTAGGCATGCGGGTGCATTCCCATGTCTGAGCAGGAACTCTGACACAGATATGCTGTGTTGAACATTTCTTTCCATCATCCATTCCTCTCTTGTGCCCGAGCTACAGAAGGCTTGAGGGAGGGAGCGGGGGGGGTGGTAGAAAAGTGGGAGGAAGAGAACGAGGTAGGTCTGTGAATACCCATCAAAGTTTAAACGTTTGAAAACAACTGCAGAAAAGCTTCCTGGGAGATTATGCATGTCATTTTGGTATCTACACTTACTCTACACAACCATCAATGTTTGTGTATTTTATGTCTCTTAAGACTTATACATCTTGCACTATGATTTACTCAGTAAGTTTGCCCTTTTCACATTATTTGTCTCCTACATAAGAATTAAGAATAAATCCAGTTTGTTTGTAGTCAGACGAAAATTCGAAGGGGGCTAATTTTATATGAGTAGTTCATAGTAGATTATAGTAAGTCTTATAGGATTTAAAAACAAAACATGAATTACTTTTCTATCCATCCATGGATCCATCCATCCATTTTCTAGCACTCCTACGGGTCCAGGGTACAGGGGTAGCAGTATAAGCAGAGATGCGCAGACCTCCCTCTCCCTGAGTCACTGCCTCTACCTCTTTCAGGAGGATTTCAAGGTGTTCCCAGGCCAATCTCTCCAGCATCCTTGGACCTCGAACATGACCAAAACCTCACATAAGAGGCATCCAGGGGGCATCTAAGTCAAATACCTGAATCACGTCAACTAACTTCTTTTGATGTGGAGAGCAGCAGCTCTACTCTGAACCCCTCCTAAATGACTGAGCTCCTTACCCTGTCTCTAAGGAAGAGCCCAGACACTATTTGGAAGAAGCTCAAATCTGCTGTTAGCATTTGTTATAGTAATTTTTCCCCCTCCATGAATCGCCACATTACCATGGTATAGGGGTTTTCGAAGCCTAAGTGATCCCAGTAGGTATGTTGCCCAAGGCAACTTGCCCCTGGTAAGATCTTTCAAGACAAATTCATCCTGGGTGAGAGACCAGACTAAGCGTGATTCAAAAGACCCCTATGACAATGATACCTAGTCTCCACCCTGGCCTTGGAGAGAAGTACGTTGCGAGCACCCTGAAATTCATCAATATAAACTGGAAATATATGTAGCTCCCCTATTGATTACAGGTTTAGAGCTCATATATAACATTTAATCCATCTTTCATCACACACAAACAAGAAACCAAATCTCTTCAGCCACAGCCAGTGTGCCTTAATATCTGTAAAGGTCAAAGCAACTTCAAGTTGATGGTTTCTAATTAGCATTAAGGAACATCCTGCACAAGTCACCTTGGAATATTAATTAGCATAAAATTATTTCTAAAGCATCATGCAAAGCACTGATAAACTAAAGTTGCAGGAGGGTTATGGCAGGCCAAATGTCATTCTGTCATCTTCAAACATGCTTTTTACCCAGGATACTTCCATTGTAGATTCATTAACATGCTTGCTACTGTAGTAGCTAAGAGAAGTACTTACATTTTGTATTTCACACAGCAAGTCTTTCTCACAGCCAGTGAAAATAAATTTCTTCTTTATTGTCCCCATAAGCCCCGGCTCTGCACCCTTCTGAATCCAGTCACAGGTGATTTTTTGGTCAGATAAGACTCAGTATGTCACCTGTTGGCCCCACTTAGAGGACTGCTTGCCAGACAGTCCGCGCCTTACCCTTTCAATCTCTGTCCTTATTGCTGTTCAGAGTTTATAAAAACTATAAAACTTCTGCCTATTTTGCACATACCAAACAAAGCAAATGCTTTTTTGATGTAGCATAATTTTCCTCTTCTAATGCTGAAGTTTTATTAAAATGTATCATGCATTGGCTTTATATCTGGTACTTGTAAAGGAATTTTGGCCCACTCTTCTTTATAACATTGCTTCAGTTCTTTGAAGGCATTTATTTATACCACGCTCTCTTAAGGTCCTGCCACAGCATTTCAATCAGGTTGAGGTCTGGACTTTGACTGGGCCGTTGCAAAACACCTTGATTCTTTTCTTTTTCAGCCATTCTGTTGTAGATTTGCTGCTGTGCTTGGGATCATTGTCCTGTTGTCCAAATCATCACCCCTCCACCATCATGTTTGACAGTTGGTATGTGGTGTTTGTGCTGATATGATGTGTTTGGTTTTCACCTAATGTGGCACTGTCCATTATGACCAAACATCTCCACTTTAGTCTCGTCTTTCCAAAGGACATTGTTCCAGAAGTCTTGTGGTTTGTTCAGATGCAATTTTGCAAAACTAAGCTGTGCTGCCATGTTCTTTTTAGAGAGAAGAGGCTTTCTCCTGGCAACTCTTCCAAACAAGCCATACTTGTGCAGTCTTTTTCTAATTGTACTGTCATGAACTTTAACAATTAACACGGTAACTGAGGCCTGTAGAGTCTGAGATGTAGCTCTTGGGTTTTTTACAGTTTCTCTGAGCATTGCACAGTCTGATTTTGGGGTGAATTTGCTGGGATGTCCACTCCTGGGAAGATTGGCAACTGTCTTGAATGTTTTTTCACTTGTGAAAAATCTTTCTCACTGTAGAATGATGGCCTTCAGATTGTTTGGAAATTACCTTATAACCCTTCCCATATTGATGGGCAGCAACAATTGCTTCTCTAGGATCACTGATGATGTCTTTCCTTCTTGGCATTGTGTTAACAATCACTTCAATGCTCCAGACCAACAAACTGCCAAAACCTCTGCTTTTATAGAGGTGCTAACACTTGCTGAATCAGTTAATCACGCGCATCTGAGTAGCAGCACCTGGCTGCTACTTACCCTCTTAATTCCTATGGAAGCACTGAGAGTGTACTTGCTTTTTCACAGGACTGCATAATTTAGCTACTTCTTCTCTTTTGGCTGCTCCCTTTAGGGGTCACCACAGCGGATTAACTGCCTCCATCTCACCCTATCCCTAGCATCCTCCTCTCTGTCTTGCTTCTACTGACTTTCATTCCTCTTCTCTCCAGAGCATACCTCCACCTCTTCCACCTGCTCCCTGCTCTCACTACAGATCACAATGTCATCTGCAATCATCATAGTCCGCAGAGACTCCTGTCTGACCTCATCTGTCAGCCTGTCCATCACTATTGCAACCCTTGAACCCATCTATCACTCCTACTGCACACCTCACCACTGTCTCGCTGTCCTTGTACATGTCCTGCACCACCCTCACATACTTCTCTGGCACTCCTGACTTCCTCATACAGTTCCTCTCTTAGCACCCTATCATATGCTTTCTCTAGATCCACAAAGACACAGTGCAACTCCTTCTGACCTTCTCTATACTTCCCCATCAACACTCTCAAAGCAAACATTGCATCTGTAGTGCTCTTTCTCGGCTTGGAACCATACTGCTGCTAATAAAACAATTACTGTGTTATTTTTTCATCTTTACGTGGGAGATAAGACATCAATGAACATTAATTCACTTTTATTTGTGAGTGCAAAAGGGGCGAGGAACAACAATCCACTGTAGTAAACATCAAATCTCTCCAAGCACCTGCAAACATATGGCAACACAAAGCTACTAATGAAAGACTCCCAAGCCCAAGGAACTGCTGAGGTGTATGTCGACCCCAGCCAACCTCAGCTAGAGCTTGAATTTGAAAAAGCGGTCACAAAAGCAGAAATGAAAAGGCTTTCAGAATTGAAAATAGCAGATGAAATGCTGCCCTTTTTTCAGTACAATCACTGATGACACAAAATTTTGAAGTGCTCCTTGGGTTTGTTTTTTACCAATTCTGCTACTGACTCAGTACTTAAATACTAAAAGAAAGATCTTGTGTATGTCCCCCCTTTTTATGATAAGTATTTGTGCGGATATTTGAGTGTATGTAAGGTTTAATGTTAATATTAATATTGCTAAGCAGAACAACGTCGCTCAGGTGATTTTGAAGAGTGATGCATAAGGAGCAGTAGAATGATTTACTTTCTGAAGGGGGTAAAGTAAAGTAAAGCAATGCGCAATACATTACTTTTTTGAGTAATGGCCCCAAATCTGGTTATGCGTAGGCACAAAACTATTATATATATATATATAATTATACTTAAAGAAAGATCATGGTGAGGGGGAAAAATACAAAAGTTTAAGATTAGATGAGTTTTTCTGTTTATAATCTTTGACATGGATAATCAGGTTTATTTAAAAAGAAACTCTATATACAAACTTTATTGCTCACACAAACCCATTAAAGCAATCAACTATCGTATTGACTATTTACATTGTTGTCAGACTCACTTCACCACCCAGTGTCAACAATTGTGCATATTGAAGGCAGTGATAGGGTGCCAACAGTAGAGTGATAGGTTTAACAACTTGCTGGTTTATTATGGATTGTATATATTCTATAAGAAGCCGATCCACATAATCATAGTGTCTGTGTACACACATTTGTCAAAACACCAGAAAGAGTCTGTGTCTATTGGATATGTTAGCACAAAAAAAGTCTAAACAAGTTTGCTTGCTGTCATCTGTGAAAATTATCAGTTGGTTTTTATATCACAAAGCATATTCCTTTCAGGACTCTCTCATTCTGGTTCAAGAGATTTGAAATTAACCTCACAGAGACTTTCAAGGATAAGCACTATAGCCTTGAAAAGTCAAATGCCAGTTCAGCTACAGAATATAAAGATGATGGTTTCTGGTCGCATAGGTGTTTTATAATTGCGTCTTCAAATTTTTTGTCAAGAATGAAGAAAATAAAGCTTTCATGGATTTTTCAAGCCTTGGTGAACAATGAGGTTTCAAAGACTCATTGTCATTCAAACACAACCACAGCCTTGTAAATCTTTCATTGAAGTAAGAAAGATTCAAGCAGCTATACTGTACATAACAGTAAATATCATAGCACAGATAAGAATAAACATTCTTTTCTATGAATCACATAGATTTGATATTGCCAGGTCACTCCTTCAGTATCTGGAACAATATCACCAGCAGGAATGATTAAAGAAAAAAAAAAAAGGATTACGCTGTTATGCAATGAAACCCAATTTGATTTAGTTCCTATAATCTGTCAGGATAAATTTAACCATGGGATTAAATCAGGTTTATAAAATACAAAAGATTCAAGAGCTTGACCTCTTTCCATCTGACCCAGTAAACTAAAATCACTTATCAGGCCGTGTAATTAAGACTTAATGCTCACACCTCTGCACTTCAAAGGGAGTAAAAGCAAGAAATCAAAGAGACTAATATGGGACTCATATGACAGAAACAGAGGAAAATCTCCTTCCCCTAAAAGCCCTTTAACTAGAAGGGGGGAAAATGAAATGTGACAATAATAGTGCATTATGGGTAGGGAAACTAGAGGTGAAAATAGAGTGGGCATCACTAATGTCTCCTGGGGCAAAACTGTGAGTTCGCACATAAGTACTGCATGTCTACCGTTGGCCTGTGTGGAGCAGCCAGATGGTAGAAAAGTCAACTGCTAAAGTCAAACATGTTTACAGAAGGTGAGAATGTGTGGATGGAGGCTGGTGATGAGATGACAGCGCCCTGCTGCGAGATGACAAATGTCACACTGCTCAGGATGAATTGGAGACATGCTGCTTCTTTTTGCTAACAGCGGGTCTGGTGTGTTTTTAAACGAGTATAGGCTATACTATAACTGAGTCATAAGGAGCATGCAAGAAGCTGAGTAATTCCACACATCTAAGTATACTGAACATCCATATTTATGAATTTTTAATTTTCAAATGTATTTATTTTTTGAGTCATGTATATTAGGGGCACCTGTGCAATCTAATGTAAATATTCTGCAATACACAGTACTGTGCAAAAGTCTTGAGCCACCCACCCATTTCTTTATATTTTGCTTCCAAGGAGCCAGACTTTCTTGTGATTTTTAAAGTGGTATTGAGCAATAGTTCTTCAGGCTTTCTGAAGGTCTTTCAAAGTTTTTCTTTGGCCATTGGCTGCTTTTTCACTCATTTCCAGTCCAGTCCTTATACCTGACTATTTTCAGAGTAATGTTTTTTGTTTGCTAAGCCACTTAACGCTGACCTATGAGTCATTCAAGCATAAAAAGGGCACCTCATTCAAGGGAGGAACAAGTGTTGTGTCTACACATAACAGTCAACTTAGCAAAGAAGCCATTTTAAATTGTATCTTTAGGCACTTTGTTACTAGCAGCCTGTTACAAAAACACATAATTTTTTCCAATGTCTTTAGTTGAATCTTCGAAAAAGGCAAAAGATAACAGGTTGTTTTTGTATCAGCAAGATGATTCCCAAAGAGCTGAAACCTTGGCATATCTCAACATGGTGTGCAGTGTATCTTTAAAATGTTTGAGGAAACTGGACAAATGGAGGACAGAAGAAGAAGTGGCAGGCCTAAAAAACTATCTAGAGCAGATGAAGAGCATCATGTCCTTAAGAAATAGGAAAAAATCCAGCAAAGACCAGACACAGGACCTCAGAGATGCAGGTCCTGTTGATCCATCTACTGTTCGCCGAAGCCTCATCAGAAATGGTCTCAGTGGAAGGGTGGCTGTCAAGAAGCAGTTCTTAAGGAAGGGAAACAGGGAGAAAAAGCTGAAGTATGCCAAATTACACAAGAACTGGACTGAAAATCAGTGGCAACAGGTCTTATGGAGTGATGAATCCGTATTTGAAATTTTTGATTCAAATCATTGTCTATCTATATGGAGGAAGTCAGGAGAGAGGTACAACAGTGAGTGTCTATAGCATCTGTAAAACACGGTGGAGGCTCTGTCATGGTTTGGGGCTGCATTTCAGCCAGTGGTGTTGGAGATCTTGTCAGAATTGATGGAATTATGAATGCAGAAAAGTACTGTCAGATTTTGATCCACCATACAATACCATCTGGAAAGCGTCTGATTGGCAACAGCTTCATTTTTCATGGCATGATAATGATCCCAAACACACTGACAATGCAGTACCTAGATAGTAAAACACAAAATGGAACACTATCAGTCATGGATTGGCCTCCCCAGAGCCCGGACCTCAACATTATTGAAGCAGTGTGGGATCATCTTGACAGAGAACAGAACAAAAGGCAGCCAACATCCAAAGAAGAGCTTTGAATGTCCTTCAAGAAGCCTGGAGAACTATTCCTGAAGACTACTTAAAGAAATTACAAGAACACTTTGCTAAGAGAGTTCAGGCTGTGTTGAAGAATAAAGGTGGTCATACCAAATATTGACTTTTAATGTTATTGAATTGTTATTATGTTATTAAAATTGTACCAACTGTGTTTTTCCCATTTTCCTAGCAAAATATAAAGAGAAGAGGGCTGGCTCAAGAGTTTTGCATGGTACTGTAGTATACTTTTAAAAGGACAGTTCACCATAATTTGATTTGCTTATTTTTCTTCTGACTTGTAGTAATGTTTATCAGTCTACATTGTTTTGGTTTGAGTTGCCCAGTTGTCCCCCTCAGCTGAGCTGTAATATTAGCTAGCTGCACTCTTGTTTTAGTCTTTTAATTGTCTCCATCTGCAATGCAGACAGTAGAAAGGCAATAGTTCCTAGATGAAACATCTCACATAGCAAGTTTCATTTAGTTCTATTATATTCAAGAGAATACCTACAGCAGATACCTACAAAACCAGGCAGCTTACACCAAAACAATCTAGATGAATGCCAAAAGAAAAATATGTAAATTTAGTTAATAAGTAAAGCATTTAAGTTTGATTTTCAGGTGAACTGTTCAGTGTTTGTTGCCACTTTCATAGAATTGTTAAATGCATTATGTTTAGTCCACAATAACACCCCCTTTAACCTTGACCACGATTATAAACATATAATTGAATTAGCATATTTTAAAAATGTCACCAAAAATCAATCATTATGCACTCTGTAAAAGTATCTGGCAAAGATTAGCTCGTGCAGGTGTTCCTCATAAAGTGGCCACTAAGTGTTTAACCTTCTTCTCATTATATGTTACTAAATAGCTAAATAGTCTGCTTTTTAATGTGCCAACATTAATCAGCCACAATTAAATGGCAATTTAAAAACACATCCTCACAAATTAACCTCTAAACCAAAAAGCTGGCATCTTCAACAGACATGCTTTTTATATTAGCATCACTTTGGTTTCAGATGACTTCAGAGTTACAACATACACAGTGTTGAGCAGAAAAAATCTCACCTAAATTAGAGTGAGATGAGGCTGCAACACCTCTCCTCTTTTCCTGATGAGCCACATGATTACTTGTTCACGTGATTGGAGCCACTAAATATTTTACAGCATCTGAGATCTCTCTCTCTCTGTATCTCTATGATTTTCTGCAGATTTTCAGTTAAAAAGAAGCAAACATGTGGCGCACATGCAGTCTCTGGGACGGAAACTGCTTAAATAGAGCACCAATATAATACACACCAGACTCCTCCCTTCAAATATTTGCCCAAATAAATCCAGTGAAACTATATGCGCATACAAAGCCCCCCCCCCAAAAAAAAACAAAAAAAAAACTCACTAAAGAATATCATAGAATCAGCAGGGATAACTAGCAAATGAATGGGCTTGACTGCCGCCTGGTGTCACTGGATTGTATTACAACACACTGAGCAAGACAAGTGCAAGATGGATTAGATAAAAAACAGCGGTCAAACCAGAGGAATAGAGCCTTTAAGAGAGCAATGGGAGAAGCAGCAGAGGGAAAGTGGAAGAAGATAAACAGACAGATAAAACAGTTAATGAGACATTAGTATATCACAGAATGCAGCCGGGCAAAGCCACTGGGAAATAAAACTAGGAGTGGAAGCACAGAGGAGGGAAAACAACAGGGGAGAGGAGGTGCAAGAGAGTAAATGAGGATATATGAGAGAGCGAAAGAGGGTGAAGCGGAGAGTGAGGTAAAATACAAAAAGGGAACAAGGGAAATGAAGAGGATCAAAGCAGGCATTCATTTTTTTCTTCTTTTTTTGGGGGGGGGGGGGGGGGCCC
>VUQI01024297.1:1737-13840 GCA_015106735.1 Paratilapia polleni | reverse complement strand
ATGCTGGTCACCAGCTTGGTCACACACTGCTGTGGGATGGCATCCCATTCTTCAACCAGCATTTGTCGCAAGTCAGCCAATGTGGTTGTGTTGGTCACTCTGGCAAAAACAGCACACCGAAGCTGATCCCACAAATGTTCAGTGGGGTCGAGGTCAGGGCTGCAGGCAGGTCATTCCATCCTCTCCACTCCCAAATTCTGGAGGTAAGTTGTTTGGCATTGGCAGAGAAGATTTGGCAAGTACTTCATGGGCGCATCCCACATACTCAACTCTGCTGCTCAACCCACAAATGCATTTTCCTTACAAATGTGGCACCATTTAAAGGGAAATTAACAGGCTTTCCAACAGTATATGATTTATTGCCAAGAAGCATTGTTACAACAAAGAAATAATTGACCAAACACAAACTTCCTTACTTTTTGTTCTAAGTATATATATATATATATATATATATATTTAATTTTAGACCATCATATGCACTGGTGACTAATGGACTGTAATCACATGTGTGATTATTTGTATAAAGGAAGAATTAGTGTGTTTGTGTGTGTGTGTGTGTGTGTGTGTGAGCATAGATGCAGGTGTAATTGGGGGACTGCGTGTCAGTATGTTGTATACTACTGTATGCATGTGGGGGTGTTTCATTTGTTTCACTTTATTTGAGGATGTGACCCTTTGAGAGACTCAAAACAAATTCTATTGTAAACTGTGAACTGCCAAGGGACTGCAAGAGCCAAAGCCATCCATCAGAGCTGGACATATCCTTCATATGCAAGCAAATGAATTAGAGTGCGCGCCCTCCCACCGGATCCATGAGCAAAATAGGGTGCAAGGGTGTTAGGAGAGGTGAAGGAATGCCATATAATAAGATGGAGATTAGAAAACCCTCTTGTGATGCTAGAGTAAAAGGACAGGCAAATATAAGAATAAATGATGAATAAGGTCAAGTAAGTTGGCTCTGAAAATGAGACAAAGCAAAGACAGCATTAAAACCCATCACCTCTTTTGAAGTGTTTAGTGCTAAGGACAGTGTGGCTGTAAGATCTCTAGTTATCCCTTAAAGGGTCTGTAATCACTGGAAGTAGCTGCACAAGAACCCGACTCCACACAGCTGTGTGTCACTTTTTGCAGCACTGTGGTGCTGTCGTCCTCTAGGAATGATTAACCCAGAAGAGCTTAATATAGAAAGAGAGGAAGGAATAGATGGGATAGAAGGATGAGAGGGAAAGAGTGAGAGAGTGAGCAGGGCAAAGAGGACATTATTGAATTCCTTGGAGAATCTACTCTTTACCTCTGCACATCATACCATGTTCACCACCGTTTAGTAATCTGTCTGCTAATTAATCATGCACTGTAATCAGTCAGAGCCACTGAAAAACAGTTTATGTTAGGAAATGTGTGTTAGAAAACAGGTACACACTGAGAATAAAAGGCACAGACTGCATGCCGTTTGCTGCTTCTTTGTTTTAATTTGTAACAGCAATGTTAATGCAATCAGGCTTTGGCATTTATGTAGCTAGATTCAAGTTAAAAGAATACAGTGCAGATTTTACTTGGGACCTATGAGTTATCTTTTGATGATGAATCAGTCCTGGCTAACTATGTCTACTGTAAGCTTGTTAGCCTTATAAGTCAGAGCAATAAACAATGGATAGTAATTTTTTGATTCTGGAGATATTATATCATCTACTAGATGAAAATGGGTGCACTATTCATTATGCTGATAGTGATCTCCAGAGTGATGGTATCACTGTGACTAGAGATGGATTGATGGCATTGTCATCAGGGCAAGCAATCATGTCTGCAGCTATTCAGACTAATTTTGACATGGTGGCAGTAGCAGCAGGGGTGTGCTGGGTTAGCATCCGACACAGAACACCAGCCAAGCCTGCTAGTTCCCATACAGCCATCAGTGCTAATCTCCTGCTATGTGCTAACAATAGCACTGATGTGCTTGCTTTCTGGAGGAGCATTGCTCCCCACAAGCCTGCCTTGTTTGCGCGATGCCCCAGCAGCCAATCGGCTTTAGCTTTTCTATTACCAAGTGAACAGTAGAGCTGAAATCAGCCGGGGTATTGTTGCTCCCCTGGAATAGCTGTGTGATTGAAGGCACACAGGTTACTGGATCTGCCATCACAGAAGCTGGGAAATGTGGAAAATGTGGATAAACAGCTCTCTAAACCAACTCCTTTGCATAAAGCACAATGAGATTAGTGAAAGGGAAAATGTGGAGCAGGATAGTGAAGCTAAGAGGGGAAGATACAGTACTTAGAGTTTAAGATGTTTAGGATGGTGATAGAAGAAGAGAGTTTGGAAGAGTTTAATGAGAGAGGGAATGAATAGACTTAAAAATGAAAGAAAGACCTTTCGAAATGATCAGCAGAAAAGCCCTACAGACTGGGATATTCTGAACTGAATCATACCGATCATACATTGAATAGCTGTTTGAATTTGTAAAGTATGCCCACACAAAAGCACAGAGTCCTTTTAAACTTTTAGTTATTTTCCCAGAGAGACAGACACATACCTGCTTTCTCATCAACTGTCTACTTCATATTTATAGTAGAGGTTTGACTTGTTCGTATTCGCATTCATACAGTACCACGGTCCTCAACTATTTGCCAATGAGAAGCCTCACTACAGGGCAGTGGAAATACTGCCTAAAGCATACCTTAACTGACAATTCACCATAAGTAACCTGGTTTTCTAAAAGAGGCTGACTGGTTTAAATAGATTTTCAGTGACTTTTTTGTCCTCACACCCCAGCCTGTGATCCTCCTGTAAATCTAAGCTGCTACTGCATAACATAACAATGTGTTAGTAGGATTAGGCTCTAATTTGTTGTGCAAAACTTATACAGTAGTATTTCCATTTTATATTATGTATGTCATTACTCATAGCAGTAAGTCACTTGAATATTTTAAAAGAAAAAATTACTAAATCTATAGCATAGTCTAATAATTATATTCATATTTGCATTTTCTGGAATGCATTCTTCCTCTAATTTGACAATTAATGCATATTTATGCTAGCCAGGATATGATCTCTCTCATACTGTTAGTATTCTTTCATATATAAGCATATGTGGTCCAGCACATTTCATAAGGACTTTAATCCTGTAACCGCTCTGGGCATTGAGCTTGAAACATGGTAAATTACAGTGGACCTCAGCTGCACTGCAAAGCCGAGTGCAGTCCTCCATTTTAACACACTCTCTGAAGGTTTCTTTCTTTCTTTTTTCCATCTGTATTCCTTTTCCCATATCTTTAGATTGTTAAAAGACATAATATCTGGCCAATGTGTGAGATGTATGGCATTAAGTATATTTTATCTAGAAATGGCAATCAAACTGTCATTAAAAAAATGCCAATTTACTGCAAAGTCCAGAAGCTGGAGCGTCATTTTTCATTAATTAGGTAGAGAAGGAGAGAAGATTAGGAGAGAAGATTTCCCCGATCTTGCTAAACTGAATGACAACCAAAGACACAGCTAGAGAAAGGGGGACAGGAATGTCACACAACACCAGGTTAGGTAGGCATCTGGCAAGAGGCATTAACTTGCTATCTGAGTTCACAAGCAGGTCTGACACACCAAAAGCTACAGCAACCACACTCAGCACACAGGACGTGTGGAGCGAACAGCAGTCTTCTTGGCCTGTTACCCATTTTCAAGGTGAGGCATTAAACTAAAAGGGTGATACATTTCACAATCAAATAAAACAGATAATGCTTTGCCTCACGGAAGTGTTATCCATACATTATGCCAAAGTACAATATGCTGACCTAGTTCCATAAAGGTGAATTATGATGCATTGAATCACCACCAATTGGGGTCTATGTACTGTAAACATTGGTCATGTGAAAACCATCATCCTTTCCTATACCTAATCAAGTAGTTTTGGTGCCTAAACCCAAACAGTGACCTAAAACCCAAATAAAAGCTGATTTTGCTGAAATTGTTCAAAATTGGTACTATCCTGCATTATGTGCCATCACCACATATTAGACTGTTAAGAGTTTGTTATTATTACATGTAAAATTTCTATATTGTTCTATATTATTTGATGTGATTTTATGGGGTTATTTTTCAAACATAAATTGTTAATTCAATAATTTGCCTAAGTGTAGGTTAAATATTCCCATAATACATAACAAGCACATATACTATGATATACCTAGATACTAGATATACCTGCTTAACCTTCATGGGTTCGCAGGGTAAACATGTAGTATTCGTATGGGCCAATTACAGAAAATACATTCAAACAAACACTCTTATGGCCCATTCCCAATGAACTTGTCATTTGTCATGTAAATTTGCAACCAAATGTAACAATATTCCCATTGGACGCTCAAAATTCAGAACCTTAAAATCTAGAGTTTGTCGTTGAAATTTCTGTCAATAAAACTGTGAATAGCCAATCAAAGGATGCAACACCTGTACCAGATATTTTTAATGAAGGTTATTATAAAGTGTTACCAAATGGCTGTTTCCACTGCTGCACACTGCTGTCTGTCATGTATGAACAAACAAACTAACAGCCCACTTGCAATTAGCAGTAGTAAAGCTACCACCAACATGTTTCAATCTTTCCTATATAGGTATGTGCAAAGGTGATGCAGTACAGTACGGAGTTAAACATATTCACAAGTGATTTAGGATTTTTGAGATATAAAAACCAAATAAATCCTTCTGACATATAGTCAGTGGAAAAACACTTTTTTTTCATTTCATTTCAAAAGTTTATGCTGAACTTTCTTATTGAAGCATACAAAACAATACAGTTCTTTTTTTTTTTTTACCATATTCCAGCATTTTTCCATCAATTAACTTGGATTAAGGTCCACTTCACAGAGGCTGTAATCACAATGCAGCCGATCCTTTGATGTTGTTACAAATGAGTACAAAAATGGCAGAACAGTCTTATGAAGATTTGTTCTCCTATTTCACTAGTGAGAACACTGTATCTCCCCTAAGTCAGGGAATCTCGTTTTCTTCAGAATGATGAAATCCTCCATTGTCACGTTAAATGAGAGGATAGAGTATCCAAGCTATTTTGGGCTGAAAAAAGACTCCTCCATGCTTTCTCCTGTTTGCCCAGCCATCCATTGAAGATTATTTGCATTTTTGACATTTATGGGTGTTCTTCCAACACTTGCAGTGTAATTTATATGACTTATACAGCTCATTTACAGATTGATAGCTGCCATTCTTAACTGGATATAATGAATCCTTCATCACTGCACAAAAGTTACTGTGCTCTGACTTTATGCCAGAGACTCCACAGAGCCACTTTCATTCTTCATTAAAACCTAATTTGTCTTTGGAAGACAGAAGCCTTTGTAACACCCCCTGTTTTTATGCATCATTTTAGTCAGTACAAGGAAACACAATTTGCCATTAAGGTTCATCATTCAAAAATGAACACTGAAATGGAACTAAAGAAAGAATTCCAATTAATGGAGAGTCACGCAGGGCAGGGCGCTGTGAAGTTTGAAGTTGATTGTCCACAGTATATGCAGTGATAAGGAAATAGTAAGACAGCAGTTCATGACTTATACGTTCCACATTTATGGAACTGCTTTGTCCTTCAAAAGACCTTGTCCTGTTATAGCAGTCAACCAGGCATGTCTGTTGTGATCTTATCCAGAGTACAATAGGAAGCGCTTGTTTCTATTCCACTTCCTTACTGAAGGCTTTTAACCTTTTTTGCTGTAAGGGGCACCTAACATTCATATGACCTCTTTTAACTACAAAACTCCACATTCCAATTCAAGCATTGCAAAATGAAATAGCATAGCACAACTGTGCCTTAGAGCAAAAAAAAATGCAATATGATGGCTAGGACATGATAGGGCCTTTATAGAATAAAGAAAGAAGTAGAGATGAAGCTAATGAAAACAGAAAGAAACTGACTCGCTTTTATGCTCCGATTAGTGTTATGCAAATCCAGACCACACAGGTGGGGGGCAGGGAAGAGGAAGGATTGCATCCCAGTGACCATAGGCATCCCACCTGTTTCATCAAGCACAGAATATTCTTTTAACCTGTCCATGCTGCCCTAAAAAACAATACGTCTCCCAAAGGGCTTTGTCATCCTCTGCCAGAACAGTTCATTCTGGATTTCCTTCCTTTCGAAATGCATGATTTAACACAGACCACCAGATTTCAAGTCTGTTTTTCCTGTATCTTTTTCACTAATGTTACACAAAGAGACATGCTTGTCATTCAATACTTGTTTGCAGATCAGGTGGAGATTTAAATAAACTCTCAACTTTTCATATAAATGACATTAGAAGGAAGAAACCCAAATCACTGAAGCAAGGCTACAAGTGCTGCAAATGCCTTCCAGGAATGCAAAAGGATAAAGTGAAGAAGGGCTGTACACAGTGATCGACCTTTGTTTCCGACACCCACGCTTGCATCACCACAGACATACAAATTCTATCGTTTACACACGCAAACACACACACTCATAAACCTCTGTAGCATGCAGCCCCAGAGAGAAAAGGCAATCCTCACACCTAATGAATATTACAATGAGCTGGATCTGGGTCATTAATATGACACAGTCGTTACACTGGAGCCCAATTAGCAGTCAACATAGAGCCTGGAACGTTCCCCTGTTACTATACATAATCACTATATCACTGCGACAGACTCCAGAGCAGGGAAGGATCAAACCACACAGTCACATACAAGGAGTATCAGAGACTCTTCTACAGATAGCGCAACTAGATGAGGAGGTCACAGCTGCTCGATAATATCCAAACAAACACATTTAGAAATATTACACCCGAGTTCCACATCGCATAAAATCCTCTAATATAAATAATATCAAATATTATGCAACGCTGTAAAGTGGGTATCAGCAATAAAACCCTAGATGATGCTTGACAGTAGATTACTTATGATTCAGCTTAGCGTGGGAGTTAGTAGCTTAGAAGTGTAAAGAAAAATCAAAAGTTTAAGGGAAGAGATAGATTCCTAAAGCTATTTCACAGAGATTTCAGATGAAATTCCTACGATCCAGCCCACCTTTGTGCGGTTACACTAACTGAGAAGTCACTAGCAATAAAAATGTGATTCCTGATGGGCTTCACATCTGCAAACACTGGCACAAAACATTCACAATAAGCTGGAGGTATTACTGCTGGGAATTACATCCTGGTATCTGTTATGTGGACACAAGTGGAATTTTTCAGTCTGTGTGCCCAAAATGAATAATGCATTCCCTAATATTTCCAGATTCTGGTGTAGCAACATGACTTATTTTCATTGGAACCTATTTGAAACCATCTCACTTGACTGGCAGAATCTTTAAAAAGACAGACGTGTAAAAGCCACTAACAGACAAAGCAGGTATTTTCTTCAGATCGGTGACTATCAAGTGGCTCTTTAACAAACATGTCTCTTTTAAAAAGCACCTCAAAGAATGACTCCATTCAAGGGAAGAACAATGTTTCTGTTTGAATTCGGTTAGTATTCCTTAGTTAGCAATAGGTAATCCTTTTATACTCAACACAGGTCAAACAAGATTTTACTTAAGCATAACCCTAATTACTTCTTTACTGCCAATGGTTAAAATTGTGTTAAGTTATTAACTAAAATGAAACAAAATATAACAAGGTCATGTATATTGTTTAATCTTTGGCTTTCCTCAGTGTCAGACAGGCTGCCGCCAAATGTTGGGGCATCTGGCACGGGCTACAGGAGGCTAGCGTTTGGGCTGTATACACACACACACACACACACACACACACACTTCCCATCAAGCATGATTAGCAATCTCTCTATTGCTTTTCCTGACTGCTTACATTCATCAATTTAATTTTGTGTTTTTACTCATTGGAAATATTATACACTGACATACAGATAACCACTAGTCATTAGTCGAAAACTTTGTTGTTGTCATGTATCATGTTTTTATGTACTTTTGGTCCACATAACCTTTGTTGCAGAATTGTCACCAGTAAAATATTTTTGTCCCACTCTTCATTCCTGACAAACTGCCCTATTTGAAAGTTTAAGGCTTTCATTTCATAAGACGGTATATGTTTAGGTTTTATTCTTGTTGTCTATGCGGGAGATTACCGATTAACCAGAAATGCATGAGCTCTCTCAATTCCATCCAGGGTTTTCTGCAGCATTTTTTTTTTTCTCACACACGCAGTACCAAAGTGGACTGACAGCTGCTGTCACAAGGCCTTGACCTAAGCGGTGAAACAGACTGGTACCGCAGCAGACTCTATAGAGACAACTTGGATTAAATCAAGTGTAAGTCAATCCTTGTCAGATCAAAACTATCATAGTAGGGCAGCCTTGCCTACATGCAGGTGCTAGGATGAGTGACACATTAAGGTCAGAGACTAACAGGGTGAGTGGGTAGTGAGAGAAAAACAAAAAAGATACTGACACTCACACTGATACACTGATACATACTAATTAAAAAAAAAACAAACACCAATCCACATGCATGCACATGTACTTTTGAATGAAAACACATATGTAAATAACTATAAATGTGGAACATAGAGTATGTGGCCTGTCCTAGAATTGGTGCATTCTCATTTTTTTCTGTAAGGTTTTTTTGTGAGCCAAATATTTAACAATGGGTGCATTTTGTTGTGATAGCATGTTAGGATATATTCAAAGGTGCTAGAAAGATTGTGATTATCAACACAGGTGGGCTATATATATTTTTTCTTTTTCCTCAGAAATATCAAAGATGCAATGTCTGTATAGCTTGGAAGTCTAACAATGAGACTGCTAGCTGGTGTGTGACCATGCTGTGTTGTATTGTGGGGCTTTGACTGATGACCAGACTCCTGTTGCGAAGCTCAGTTGAGCTACCATCTGATTGCCAGCCCGATTGGGCTTATGAGTTAAAAAGCTGATCCGAGAGACAGACGGCAAAGCTCGACCCAGATGTCCAGATCCCAGACACTCGTTCTGTACGCCTGGGTCTGCACTAGTTTAAGAAGGCACCTGCACGAGCTTTCACACACATGGATATACACACTAATGTAGCCAAAATCTACAGAAATATTTTGTTATTCAAAGTGCACCTTACTCTGTGGAATTGAACGCTGATTCAGAGTACCTTTGATAATCAAACCTACCATTTCTAATTTACATTTTAAATGTAAAGGTGTGTAAACATATTATGCTTCAATGGGCTTATTAAATGTTAATGTTAAAAATGTAACTTTATCAACCAGTGAATGAGTAGGCTTCTGATCAGTGTTCACAGCATCTTGATGTTTTTTAAAAAATTTTTAGAGCAGCTTGTTGTAGTTCAGGTCAAACACTACTGAAATACACCAGTTCATCATTTTAGAACCTTGACTGTTTTCAAAGGATTTTTTCCTCCATACAACTCATTCACAGTCCAACAGCTGAATGTTGAAAACTGTTTTTTTTTTTGTTTGTTTGTTTTTCCTGTCAGTGCTGTCTTTCTCCAGGTTTCCTGTATTTTGATGGTTTCACCTGAGGACACTAAGAAACTACAATGAAGAATAATGGGCCCCTAGTTAAATGCTATTTTTTGCTGTCTTGGAGAGTGAGATAGAAAATCTTTGCATCCACCCCTGCAGATAAAGCTTGCAATTTTTTAGGGACACAACACTATATGGGGAGGAAAAAAAAAAAAAAAAGCTTCTTATCCACACAGAGACGTCAAGTATGTATTTACAGCTATGGGGCATTTTCTTTTCATCTCAAAAACAACACACAAGTTAAAAGCTAAACACGACATTCCCTTGCAAACACATGCACATGCTTGTGTCTACTTTAGCATGCCTTTTCTTTGAATTCATCATTCTCTTTCAGACTGATTAGCTTGACAGAATTCAGGCTGCATATTACAGAACCTTGCCAAGAAAGGCAATTAAGAATTGTGGTCTGTAATTTTAAAATATCTGACAGTATTAAATTCAGATTCTGGTTTTGTCACTAAAGGCTGGTGTCCACTGACAACCTGTGTTTTAGTTAACAGCTCATAAACTCCCTTGGGATGCGCTAGTCATGGATCTGTTGCTATGCGACCACTAAAAACCTGTTTGAAGGGCATATCTCCAGTTCAAATGTTTTTAACTTTGAGTGTTTAGAGCACAGGGCATGAAGCCCCCGGCACACATAGCTCACTCCTAAATTCCACTGTCAACAACAAAAGATTGAGAAGACAGCACTTGAGAGGAATGTCTCCTTTCCTAAACTGCCGTCATTTTAATTTTTATCTTCTTCTTTTTTTTTTTTTTTTTTTTAAACAATACTTAAATATTCATACCTCCATAATGCAGATTCTGGAGAAAAATAAAGTGAGGCAGAAAGAGATAGCCTGGCACCCATTCCCACCTCATTTAACCTTTTAATTTAACAGCAAGAATTAATGTGGAGGCCAGGGCCAGTATCACTTTAAACAGACACTGCCCAGTTGCCCTGAAGACAGGAAGAATGACTCCTCTGTGGTGCATACATATTAATTTGTCATGGAAGTGTGTGTATCTGTGCATGTGCATGCGTGTGACAGAGAAAGAGAGAGGGAAAGAATGTGTCCGTGTTTGGCCTGTACTTATTAGGCAAGATGTTATTAACCGAGTCATCACATCATTCCTACCTCGGGTGCTGTCACTCTCATTTTAGCAGCATGTGACATTCCAGTGAGGTCAAGAAAAGAGAAAGTGGCAGTGGAGAGAAAGGTGAGGATTACTAAGTCGAAAAGACACCATCATCACGACTGGTAAGGTGGATGATGTAAGGCAAGTGGTGAGTAATGATGCATCCTGAATTCAGGTCAGTGCTCTTAGCTGAATTTTACGAAGGAAGCAAGGAAACAGGGCAATAGTGATGGAGTTGAAAGAATTCCTTATTAGCCTTGAGTCACAGCAGCAAAAATATTTGAATCTATATTGTATCAAAACACTAGCAAACACCTCACAATGTTGCCACACTGAATACACGTATATACATTTCATTTAATCTACTAGTGTTCCCACGATAAGAGTGGGAGCAGAGACAGAAAAAAGAAGCAATGCTCCCTGGCCTCTAGAATGATAGAATGGCACTTTTATGATGTCTCCCAGATTATTCGCTGAGATGGATGGGCTGAGCTGAAACACCAATTGATTAATCCATCGACTGGTGGAATGTGCTGTGGCCGTCCCCCTGCTCAGCTGTTCTTTCCTTTGGACAGAACATTCAGACAGACACGCAGGAAAGGATGACTAATGAGCAGGGCTACTGCAGATACCGTTCGTATGAGTGTGTGTGTGTGTGTGTGTGTGTGTGTGCTGTACCCAAGATGCTTGCTTGTGTCTGGTTGATAAAAAAATTTAAAAAAAGTCTCTGGTTCATATGATCTTCCACAGTGGTAGAGCACTGTAACGACTATATGAGGAAGCTATTGATATAGTGCACTTACAGTGACAAAACTGTGACAAATTCCCACATTTTACCACAGCACTCTCTTCAAAAGATTACATGCGTCATCCAGAAGAAGAAACTGAGGTTAGCTTTTTTATCACACTCACAATAGCTACATAAGATGCAGATTTTCAACACTGTGTCAGTGGCCATCACATTAGTGATAATCCACTGCTGGCTTATGAAAGCATCTTTCAGACGTCAATTCCTTTAAGGTGACTCTCTTCTCGCCTACCTCTTCAGCTATGCATGATTAATCAACATGTCACACCCACATGTCTAAAATCCGCAGTCATCGGCCATGACTGTGGATTTTAGGCATACACTTACAACAGTTTCAAAACATATTTTTGCTGCTTCTGTCCTGATCTCAAACTCCATACACTTACAAGTTTCTGTACTATGATAACTATGTGGATTAATGTTAATATTAACCTTGTCAGCTGTTACCTAGATTTCAGCTAAAACCCTTGCTATAAACACTGTATCACTGAATATCTATCTATCTATCTGTCTATCTATCTACATAGATAGATAGATAGATAGATATAGTGTAGTCCCTTAAAGGGGAGTTTTTCCTTCCCACTGTTGCCAAGTGCTTGCTCATAGGGGGTCGTCTGATTGTTGGGGTTTTCTGTCTAATATTGTAGGGTCTTTACCCTAAAATATAAAGCGCCTT
>VUQI01024290.1:2436-15202 GCA_015106735.1 Paratilapia polleni | reverse complement strand
AGCCACAGTATCCAGCGTCATACGCAGAACTGATGTAAGACTATCAACAAAATGATCAACCTCTGTGGGAGAGAAGTTTAGGTAGCTGCTCTGCATTGTGTTGGCACATGGCATTGAAGATGATAAAAGTGGAGGAATTACATTCTTAAACTTAGTTACAGCACTTTCAGAAAGACATCTACTGTAATAAAATTTATTCCCCACTGCAGTGCAATCCATTATTGTAAATTCAAAACTTACTAAGAAATGATCAGATAAAAGAGAGATAAAAGATCCAGAGTGTGATTAAGGCGGTGGGTGGGCTCATTTACAATTTGAGAGAAGCCAATCGAGTCAAATAATAAATTAAATGCAGTGTTGAGGCTGTCGTTTTTGGCATCTACATGAATGTTAAAATCACCCACTATGATTATTTTATCTGAACTGAGCACTAAATCAGATAAAAAGTCTGAGAATTCAGATAAAAACTCTGAGTAGGGGCCGGGTGGACGATAGATAACAGCAAGTAAAACTGGTTTTTGAAATTTAGGGTGGACACCCAATTAGGGTGGACAAGGCTAAGAGTCAGACTTTCAAATGAATTAAAATTAAAACTCTGTCTGGCTCTTTGGTTGATTAGTAAGCTGGAGTGGAAAATTGCCGCTACTCCTCCTCCGCGGCCTGTGCTTCGAGGATTCTGACAGTTAGTATGTCAGATGTCAAATGTCAAATGTCCTAAGTAGTGAAGTATGTGTAGAAACAATAGCAGTGTGTACAAAAGCAATGAGAAAGGCTACTGTGGCTGGGGAAATGCATCACTGATTTGAGAACTGCATAAAGAGTGCTGAGAATGACGTTTCTGATGTGAGAATTGCACCAAATTGATCGAGAAAAACTGTAAAATGGTTGGACCTCCAGTGTAAAGAAGGAAGGTTCTGGAGCTATTTGACCATATCAGCTTTTCCCAAATGAATACAGGGGAATGCTGATTACCTTTAACTTACAAGTTTAATGTGTGATTATAAACAAACTTAGCTGTAGACTCCACAGACAATCACTTAAACAACACACACTGAAATATTTATAACTGAGTTTAAGGGACCTGAAATTTTTTACAAATCATTTCATGTAATCCAAATATTCCCAAAATTTGAATCTCCACAATTAGTTTTTTTTTAATCACTTTTAAACCAGATTCTATATCAGATCCATGTGTAACAACTTCCATTCTTTCTGTGTTATTCTGTGAATTTAAAGCTGTGTAAACTCTGAAATACCTCTGATAGGTTCAGATTCTTATTTAAAATGGAAACTTATTTGTGAAAGCATTATGAAAAATATTTTATAACATTATTAAATGGATTTGTTCTCTCCCATTTTAGCACACAGTGACTGATTATTATATGTAAGTAAATCCTCTAAGAAGGGAGAATGACGTCTTTTGTTGCAGTAATTAAAGCACTGGGGGTACTAAATTAAATAAGCAGTGGAAATAATGGATGAAATCTTTTCACAAGTCAACCACTTCATTTAGCAAACTGTGACATGCATGGAAGTGGGATTTTACTTTGCTACTAAAATATCTAAAAAAATAACAAATTGAATATAAATACCAAGTGACAGTTACAGAAACCACTGTACAAATTCAGTACCCTCTTACCTCGTGTATGTTTTCAGAATTCAGAGCAATGTCCACTCTTGTCCGTGTGAAGCAGCAGCAAATGCCTGTAAGGCATGTCTTGGATAAATTAGCTAAAAACAGCCTCAATGTTTTTTCTTCTTTGGTAGCCCCAGGATATGAGCGACCACACTCTGAAATTAAATACAAATGATTTTGGAAGAAATGAATAATTGGAATGGAAACTTTATCCTAATTCTTTGTACAAAAGTCAGGATATTTTACCAGGGGACAAAATAATTAATGAGCTTAAATTAACTCGGTAAAAACTAAAATTACGATTGGCTTTGCAGTATTACAAAAATAAAATGCTGTAAACCTGGTTTGCTTTAAACCAATGTTGGTCAGCATTTATTACTAGTATAACAACAGTCTAATGAAAAAATAAATTAGGAATGCAGGGTTATGTGTGAGTCACATACTGGAGTCGAGATTTGTTCCTACCTGGTCCTGAGACTGCACACTCTTGATACACAAAGGAAATGGTTTTACAGCCTCCTTCGGCAAAGAAATGATCAAAAGCAGCCAGCTATTCATAAAGGAAGAAAGAAAATAAAGAAATGTTTAAAATATTGTAATTATATAAAAAATAGATGTGTTTAACCCCTTATTGTTATATCGACACAAAACATATAAAATGTGAAATGTGAGAGATGTTTTGACTTTTGCTTCTTCTAGTTGTAGAGCAGTGGTCAAAATACATCAAGTACTGAGCAGAAGTCTTGAGCCACTCCTCATTTCTTTATATTTTGCTGCCAAGGATCCAGACTTTCTTGTAGTCCTGAGCAATAGTTCTCCAGGCTTTCTGAAGGTCTTTCAAAGTTTTTCTTTGGACACTGGCTGCTTTTTCACTCATTTTCAGTCCAGTCCTTATACCTGACCATTTTCAGAGGAATGTTTTTTGTTTGTTAAGCCTTTTAACACTGACTTATGAATCATTCAAGCGTTAAAAAATGCACCTAACTCAAGGGATGAGCCAGTGTTGTCTCTACACATAAGTGATAACTTAGTGAAGAACCAACTTTAAACTGTATCTTTAGGCATTTTGTTACAAGCAGCCTGTTGCAAAAACACATGAATTCTTCCCACTTCTTTAGTTGAATCTATGAAAATGCCAAAGATAACACAGTTTCACAGACATAAAATAGTATTTTTGTACCAACAAGGTGTTTCCCAAAGAGCTATTAGCCAAAAACTTGGTGTATCTAGGCATGGTGTATAGTGTGTACTTAAAAGGTTTGAGGAAACTGGACATGTGGAGGACAAAAGAAGAAGTGGCAGACCTCAAAAACTATCTAAAGCAGTTGAACAGTGTCTGAAATCATGTCCTTAAGAAATAGAAAACAATCCAGCAAAGACCTGACACAGGACCTGAGAGATGCATCTGGATCAATAACTGCATCAATAACTGTTCACTGAAGCCTCATCAGAAACAGTCTCAGTGGAAGGTTGGCTGTCAAGAAGCCATTCTTAAGGAAGGCAAACAGGGAGAAAAGGCTAAGGTATGCCAAGTTACACAAGAACTGGACTGAAAATCAGTGGCAACAGGTCTTATGGAGTGATGAATCCAAGTTAGATATTTTTGGTTCAAATAATTGTCAATATGTACAGAGGAGGTCAGGAGAGAGGTACACCAGTGAATGTCTACAGCCATCTGTAAAACGAAGGTTCTGTCATGCTTTGGGGCTGCATTTCAGCAACACTGCCAATGCATTAAAAGCATATGTGGATGGAAAAACACACAACTGAACACTATCAGTCATGGATTGGCCTCCCCCGAGACCCCGACCTCAACATTATTGAAGGAGTGTGAGATCATCTTGACAGAGAACAGAACAAAAAACAGCCAACATCCAAAGAAGATCTTTGAATATACTGCATTTTCAATTATGTTTGTGCAGATTTCAATAAATCACTTCACCCATTTCCCATTTTCCTAGCACAACTTGAAGAAATGAGAGGTGGCTCAAGACTTTTGCCCCCCTCAAATATGTTTTAATGAGTGGTGATTGAGATATTGCTTCTTTTAATTGTATAATACTCCCCACAGTCATGTGGAGGTAATTTGGAACATTTTAAAAAGCATAACTGCCATCATGTACTTTAAGATGTAACCAAGACATGTGACCTTTACCCAGCTGACACAAATAGAAAAGTTATATTAGGTCTTCTATCTAAGGTGTTTTTAATGGTACCAAAGCTGTACTATGTTTGGAACTGTTTAAAGTGGTGTGGTGTTAGTGTCTAATTACTTATTTTAAGATGTATTTTATATAAGTTTTTCCAAGTATATGGAAGAAACTCACAGAGGAAGAATCTAAAATAAATTCCTCTACATCTGTTGGTGTCAGGGACAGCCTATCAGCCAGGATGTCAATGATGTACTTGTGTGCGGGGGTGAGGAGCTTTTTTCGCACTTCTCTTGCTGCCTGCCACCATCTGGCCTGAGAAATACAAAGGTTGTTCATTGTAGTAATTGTAACTGCTCCAACAATACAGGCTGTACCATAATAAATGAAGTTGGCTGCTTGATTTCAGTGTGCCTGCATTTAAAGGCATCATCAATTTACCTGACATCCACCAGTGTTTGTATTTGGATTCTGTTCCTTCATCATAATGTCTGGCAGGAGGAATCGCCTCCTTTGTGTGTGGAAAAACTCAGCAATTCTTCTGCTTATTCTGCCTGGATTAAACAAAAGAAAACAAAATAACCATCTAACTCCAATGTAAATTTTCCTGTAGTTTAGCCATTAAATCCCCAAGAAATGAGAGCATTTGTTAACTGACAAATTAATGCGTTTTGTTAGTAAAACAGGACTGTTTTTCAATAAAAGTGGCATTCACGATAACAAAATTAATCACTAGCTCACATTTATGAACTGAGTTAGCTAAACGTCTCCATTAGAACAGTATAAATTAGACACTTTTCTGTTAGCTAGCTCATAGCTTACTTACAAAATGTTAACTAACCCTTAATATTTTTTTCTGAGCTTACCAAAACTTGATCATCCGATAAAGTGGTAGCTGTCTGTTGGACACATTTTGTTTGTGCCATTTTTGTTTTAAGTAAAAAGAGTATTTTTTTTCCTGTTTTACCGCTGAATAATTCACATCCAAATCCAGCAGCCTTGTTACCGGTATCTAGTTAACTTTAACCGTTGAGAGGTGTCACGAGCTCAACCGTTATCCAGAGATGACCTGGGGGTTAAAAAGTGAACTCTTAACATACATAGTTAACTTTAAATACTTTCCTCAAAGCCTTTCTCTTAGTTTTGAGGGGGTTGTATTTCTTTCGATGTGTTTAAACAAACAACCGTATTGCAAACCCTTCTCTCATCAGATAAATAAGCACTTGTTCGTTTATTTGATATTGCCACCCTCTACTGGACGGTTGGCGCAGTGACACGACTGAAATAATTAAAATAACAACTGATCTTGGAGCAGGCTACGGAGGGGACATATGTTTCGTGGTCTACTGTGATTGGTCCAGGCACACCGTCTGGTTGTCCAATAGCAGGTAGACATCTGTTCGCTGGAGCGACTCTAAAATATTCTCTTCCTTCTCCCCAACCTATTTGCTATCGAGCACACCGACGCTGCAGTAGAGCTGCTGAAAGTTGAGCTGAAATGGGGAAAATGCAAGTTTTGGGTGTAGTTGCGGTAATATTAGCGTTATACTGCGTACATGCGAAGATTTACTTTCGGGAAGAGTTTCTGGACGGTGGTAAGTTTAGCATAGAATTTTTATATCTGGTTGTTCGCAAGGTTAGCATTTCATTGCCTGTTAGCTTGACTTTCAGACATCGTTGTATCACAAAATTGTTTGTGATTCCGTTAAACTACTACCCTGCTTTGTTAACTGGGTACATTTAGCAAGACCCAAGAGGAGCATATGTAATATCGGTAACAATAAAGTTAATGATCGTGGTCCCTATTAGTGAAACTAATCTCACCGTTTCGACGGTGACATTTTATAGTAGTATCTACAATTACTGCGATGTTGTGTGATGATTTTTCGGGAAGTAAGTCGCTATGTTAGGTTAGAAATGTGAATCCTCAGCAAATTTACTGGTTGTTTTAGATGAATGGAGAAGTCGCTGGGTGAACTCCAAGCACAAGACTGACTATGGAGAGTGGAAACTCACGGCTGGCGACTTCTATGGAGATGCAGAGAAAGACAAAGGTAAATATTTTGAGTTCATTTTGATAATCTTTTCTACAGGAGTTGGTGCTTTCCTTAAAATAGCAATTAGTGTTGTCCATGCTATATTGATTATAGCCAAAAGACAACGAGGCACTTGGCATTAAATATGGCCCAGGTTTAAATACAGAACTGTTATTTTAATGATGGAAATTTGAATGAATACTTTGGCAATAAGCAACACCAATGTCTCAGAAAGTTCTTATGAAGTGCCTTGTTGTCTCTGCTTCCCACATTCACATTTTTTTTTTTTTTTTTTAATTTAGCCAAAGGAAATCTATTTAGTGTTGGTTTTGCTCAAAAATCATTTTGCACTTTACTTTTCAGGTCTGCAGACAAGCCAGGATGCTCGTTTCTATGCCACCTCCGCCCGTTTTGATTCTTTCAGCAATGAGGGGAAGCCTTTGGTCATCCAGTTTACAGTGAAACATGAACAGAAGATCGACTGTGGTGGTGGCTACGTGAAGGTTTTCCCCGCTGACATGGATCAGACTGACATGCATGGAGAATCCGCTTACTACATTATGTTTGGTAAGTAATAATGTTCATTGTAATGTACAATAATAACTGAATGGTTCCGACAGTCACTGGAGTTGGCATGTCTAGTAATTTATTTATTTAATTCCACCTAGGTCCTGACATCTGTGGCTACAGCACCAAGAAAGTCCATGTCATCTTTAATTACAAGGGCAAGAATCACCTCATCAAGAAAGAGATTAAATGCAAGGTAAATATTGTGTTTGAAGTGTGTATATTTAAATGCAAACATGCTTCTGCACCAAAGGCTTTAATATAAACACTTTGTTTTTCCTTCTAGGATGATGAGCTGACCCACCTGTACACACTAATCCTGAATCCAGATCAGACCTATGAGGTAAAGATTGACAATGAGAAGGTGGAATCTGGCAGTCTGGAGGATGATTGGGACTTCCTGCCTCCTACGAAAATTAAGGACCCTGAAGCCAAGAAGCCAGAGGACTGGGATGACCGTGCTAAGATTGATGATCCTGATGATACAAAGCCTGAGGTGAATAAGCTTAGTACTTTCATTCTGCTGCCTTTTGTTTTGTTTTGGACTGACAGAGAGCTGTTATTTTTTTATTACTTATTCAATATTGGAATTGCGTGTTATTCTTTAGGACTGGGACAAGCCTGAGAATATTCCAGATCCTGACGCTAAAAAGCCTGAAGACTGGGATGAGGATATGGATGGAGAGTGGGAGCCGCCCATGATCCCCAACCCAGAGTACAAAGTAGGCTAGAGTTGGATAGTCATGAATAGATTTCATGCTTTGTATTCTTGAATAAAATGTTTAATAATCTCTCTGCTAATTTGCTTTGCTAATAACACTTTCTGTATTTCAGGGAGAATGGAAGCCCAAACAGATTGATAACCCTAACTACAAAGGACCCTGGGTGCATCCTGAGATTGACAATCCTGAATACAGTCCAGATTCAACCATCTACAAGTTTGACAACATTGGTGTTTTAGGTCTTGATCTTTGGCAGGTAAGAGAGAGAGAAAGTTCATCTTTAATGTTATGCAGCAGTAATGCCTAAACCACAGTGTAACAATGTTTTACCGTTTTTCTCAGGTGAAATCTGGTACCATCTTTGACAACTTCCTGATCGGAGATGATGTGAAAGAGGCAGAAGAGATTGGAAAGGAGACGTGGGGTGTGACAAAGGTCTGGTCTTATTCTTTCTAACCCATAATTAATTATTCATACAACACACAAAGCCTGTTGTGTGAAATGCTGAATTGATTAAGAGACTTTTTATTTTTTTATGTGATTCCCTACAGGAGCCAGAGAGAAAAATGAAACAGGAGCAAGATGACCTGAAACGAAAAGAGGAGGAGGAGAAGAACAAAGAACAGGACACTGAAGCTAAAGAAGATATAGATGAGGAGGAGGAAGAAGAAGAAGAAGAAGAGGAGGAGGAAGAAACGAAAGAAGACACAGAAGAATCACTTTCAGAAACGGATGAAGAAGATGCAAAGCCTAAAGATGAGCTTTGAAAGGGTGTTGGCAGAGAAATTAATTTTTGCCACTCCTTCAGGAACTGTCCTATATTTCCCAGGGGTATTGTGGCTGCTGTGCATCCTTTCCCTGAGATTTGGACACAACCCAGCTAAGGGGTGAAATGTAGTAGATGGGGCAAGTGGGCTGGGGGGGGGGTTCATTTTGATCATGTTAACCCTGAACTGCTGATCTGACTCTAAGGTTTTCAACTGATAAAGGCCATTCCTCATTTTGTAATAAGAGAATAAGGAGAAACTGTCACCTGCTGTTTTCTAGATCTTCTTAAACTAGACCATAAACTTATTTTATATATATATATATATATATATATACTGACTTTTTTGGTTTTCTTGCCACACTCTGAGATAGAATTGAATTAAATGTTTAGACATCATTTGATGGAACCTGCATTATATTCTGAAAGTCTGGAGAAACTGGTCAGCCCCTAGTGTGTGTCTTAATTTTATGGGACAGAATGTTAATGATACCAAAGTTTTTATTAAAAAGTTTATAACCTTATTGTCCACTGATATTTTGTATTGCATATGCTCACAGTTTGTGGAAGCACCACTTGTGGTTTAAATGTAAATTGACAGACTTCACACTAACTGTTTCAAAAGGAATGTCCTGGGTACACAAATGAAGTTTCATTTTCTCCAACTGTGAGTAAAAAAACTCTTCAAAAAGTTTCAAAGTTAGGGCTTTAAAAAAACATAATTTAAGAAGTTTGTATAGAGATCCAAGCTCAGTTCCAAATAAATATACATTTATTTAACAGTCCATTTTTGCAGAGGGAATACTGAAAATTACCTCATAAAACACAGTGGCATCATCAAATAAGTGTAAAACAAAAACATTTCTTCTCATGCTTCACCCAAACAGCCAAAACCAATGGATGAAATGTTAGCACTGTGAAAGTGTCACGTTGAATTTAAGTACACTTTATGTAAAGCAGACCATACATGTTACTGTCATGTGGTGTCAGCTTCATTATATCTTCCCAAGAAAAGATTTTGCAGAAGCTCCAGAAAACAACTAGTATTTGTGGTGCTATAATCCAGGTGTGTTAATTATGATTAAACACAACTTTATTTAGGAATATGCACCCTTGTTAACAGGGGAAAAAATAAACTATTAGAATATGTAAACATGTTTTAATCTGCAATACATTAAGTTACAACATACAGTTAACCTGTGGGCCTTTGGGGCCCCCTGGGGGTCTGAATCCCCATGTAGCTGCCTGCTTCTGTAATCCCACCTTTCTGTTTCAGAAGTATTCATGGAAATTACTTGGTATGCAATTTTCCAACTCCTTAAAAGCATACAACGAAACTTAAGTTTGTTTTGTGGTCTTTGTACACTCGCGTGTTTTTTTTCTGTCGCAATAACTGTTAAAACTGCTGTTATTTCAGCTGCTGTTCTTGAGATGCAACAACATAATTCTTGAGAGACTCACGTGTTGAACTGCAGCCAATCAAAATGTAGGACACTGTCGCAATATGCAGGACTTGGAAACAGGGGTTAAAAATACTGTGCAGTCCCGCGTAAAGTTGGACACCTGCTCACCATATGTGACTCAGCCCGTAAGAATGAACACCGCAATTCATTTTTAATAGGATTCAAATTTAGGGCTGCGTTATCAGTCTGCAGCTCTGACGACGGCGAGGTGTCCACACCCACCGGAACCACGGCCCTCTCCGGTCCCCGGCTGCTCGCGCCCGCTCCTTTTAGGAGTGTGCGCGCACTCCCGAGGTACCAGTAGATATGGCGGCGCTCATGACTCTCAATCAGGTAACAACTTCAAACAGCTCAAGAAAAGTCGTAAATTTATTACAAATCGTTATCAACTGACAGCTACAGTCGTTATATGATCTCACCACGTTGGGTCTTCATAAGATGTGGTGAATATAAGATAGTGGGACTGTATTATCAATCTTTCGCTGTCAACCAAGTTGACAGGATTAGCTAGGTTAGGATAGCGAAGTTAATGTACGCTTTAATGGATGAGGAAAGCTACTGTTGGCGAAGAAAATAATGACGCTGGTCTGGAGTATGGTGCTGTTGAAAACAAAACATAACTAAGTAGAAACTGAAAATTGAAAAAAAAAAAACGTATTTACTTCATGAACTAACAGAACTACAGTCTGCTACATTAAAACGAGCCATTTTTTAGCTTTCTAGCAGCTTAATTTGGTATATGTGCTGGTTAATACACACTCATTTGTAATTTGGTCGGTGTTGTATTTCTTTCCTGTCCTTCCTTCAGTTATCAAATGCAAACCCAGTTTATGAAAACTACTACAGACAGGTAAGGTCTGCGTGGCCTTTTGATTTTTCTATCCAGCTCATTTACTGTGTATTCATCTCAGTATGATCTGTTATGTAAACCCCTCACTAAAGACACTTGTGTCTTCTGTATCCACTTGGTAATTTTTTAATGATTCTTTGTAGCTTGATCCAGGAAACACAGGCAAAATATCAGCTGGTGATGCAGCTCAGTTCCTTAAGAAGTCTGGCCTGTCAGACAGTACACTGGGAAAGGTGGGTAACAAACTCACCTACATGTACACACAAAACATAATCATATATTTAACCCATGGCATATAAACCGTCTTACCTTGTTTATTTTATTTATTTATTTTTTTAGATTTGGGATTTGGCAGATTCTGAAAGAAAAGGCTATTTGGACAAGAGGGTAAAAACAGAATTTCTCTGCAAATTTGTTGTTATTGGCATGCTGATGCATGAAGAAAGAAAAACAGGATTTGCTGTGCTTGCTTCTTCTTTCATAGGGTCTCTTCATAGCTTTGAGACTGGTGGCCTCTGCACAGGGTGGAAATGACATAAGTCTTCACAACCTCAACCAAAATTTAGCTGCACCCAAATTTGTAAGTTTTGAAATAACTCATGAGAACTGAAATAATCATCAATGTTATAGGGAATTATTTCTGTAGTTAATATGAAATAATCATGATTATTTATTGTGATGTTACTGCATTTCATTTCAATTCATATATTTGTTGCTATGCACCATCTGCTGTTCTTTTTTCTTATAGAAAGACACTAACAGCCCATTATTAAGTGTTTCAACAACAGCACTGGATTCACAGTGGGCAATTAAGGTGAGCCGTCACGACTTTTCAGGAAAGGTTCTGAGGAAGTAAGAGAAAAATTAGCTTGTCACTTAAATTTGAGTTTTTTTTTCTTTCTTTCCCAGCCTGATGAAAAAGGGAAGTTTGAGGGAATTTTTGAGAGTCTGGCCCCTGTGAATGGTCTCCTCTCTGGTGATAAAGTCAAGCCAGTTTTGATAAACTCCAAGCTACCTCTGGATGTGTTGGGAAAGGTGAGGTTACATGTCAAGAGTTATGTAACACATAATACTACACAGTCTTTCTGACACTCTAATTTTAACAGTTCAAATAAGCAAAATCCTAAGCACTTACTTACTGTTTCTGCAGATTTGGGACCTAAGTGATGTGGACAAAGATGGACACTTGGATAAAGAGGAATTCACAGTGGTAAGCTGGGACCAAAAAAAAATAAGAAATCCATATTAATTCTGGAATGCTAATGCTTTATTTAAAAAAGAAAATAAACAAATGTCTGTTTTGTTTTGTTTTTTCCTTTATTTTCAATAATTGGTCTGACTTTACATTTTACAGGCCATGCATCTTGTGTATCGTGCCATGGAGAAGGAGCCGGTCCCAACTAGCTTACCCGCTTCCCTCATCCCCCCTTCTAAGAGGAAAAAGTCTGGGGTTGGGCTTCCAGGTGCTGTTGCTGTGCTTCCTGCTCTGTCTGGCCAATCTCTTCTCAAAGAGACTTTACGCAGCACTTCTCCTCTGGTCAACATTGCTCCCCTGGTCAGCACTACTCCCCTCAGCAGTGCTAATCTCCGCAGCAGTGCTAGTCTCCTCAGCCCCAGTCCTGTCAACCTTTCTCCAAAACACTCCTTTAAGTCCAGCTCACCGGTATGTTGCCTCACAGTGCCTTTCTTTAAATATCAGTATTACTAGTCTATGATGGGGCATTGAGTGATGTGTTTAAACCTAATGTGTAACATTAATAAAATGGGTAGCACAGTGGTGTTGCCTCAAGAGATTTCTGGGGTTTTTCTTTGTGGAGGTTGCATATTCTCCCTTTGCCTGCATGGGTTTTCAGGTGTTCCGGTTTGGTGGGTGTGAACATGAGGAAGCAATCAAAGCACAGAATACAGTGCTTTATGGAAATGATTTGTGTTGTAAAGCACTTTGAGTGGTGCCAGACCATCTCAAATGTTTTTGGTAATGCATTTTTATGTTGCACATAAAATAATCAAGCTAATGTTTAGTGCAATGATATACTGCGTTAACTTTGTCATGCAATGGTCTATTTTTCTGCATTCCATCCAACAACAAAGAAAAATTCTCAAACAAAGCTTTTATTAGAGGATAACTGAGTCATGGGGCTTTTGAAGAAATGTAACAGTAAAATTTTGATTTCTTATGAAAGTTCAATTTGATTTATCACCCAGCCCCACTCTCTCCCTTAAAAATATGCATGCTTTGCTACTTATTTCACTGACTGTTTCAGTTTGCTGTTTCCTTCATGAGTGTGAAAACATGAATGAAAAGGTGTTATAGCTGCTGCTGTCTTAGGCAGTTTTACTGATCAGAATTTTTAAACAGAAAGTGTATATTCATATTTTGCTGAGTGCCGTGTCATAATCCTGGGATGTATGAGGATGTTACTCTCAATGTGGCTGGTTATTTCAGGTTGTTTAATTTGTAAAACATAAAAAGAAAACAAAAGCTTTCAATGCTTTTTGATGCTTTTTGAAAAAATTAATTATATATTAATGCTTTTTTTTTTTTTTTTTTTTTTTTTTTTTTCTTTATGTGTCTT
>VUQI01024286.1:10231-25795 GCA_015106735.1 Paratilapia polleni | reverse complement strand
TTGAAGTAAAAATGTTTTTTTTTTTATTTTTGAAAAAAAAAAAAAAAAAAAAAAAATTATATATATATATACACACACACACACACACACACACACACACACACACACACACACACACCATTATTATTTCACAGGGGTGCGTTTCGCTTGGAATTTCTTTTTTTTTCTCAAATCAGGAAGCTTGTGTTGCACATTGTTGCATGGGGTTTTAAAGGGGTGGTCATTTAGGAGACAGACGCTGTCTAATGAAAGGTGCTTTCAAGTTGCACGGTTTTGGAAGCATGACTCATACAAGGGACTAAAAGGCAGGACACATCAGCCTCCGCTGCTTTGATTTTCACCATTCTTTTGATTTGTTTCTTACATGTCTGCAAATCATTGAAGTACAATATTAAAATCTCATTTAAGTCATGCAACAAAGTTAAAAAAGCAAAAAAGAAGAAGAAGGCCTAACACAGTTGTCCTGCTTTTCTCTTATATTAAAATTGCAAATTGCAAACTTTTCCGATTGTTGGTTGGACAAAAACAGGCAAAGTGAAGAAATGATCAAGGCTGTGGAAGATTTGTTTTATTTTTTTGCTTTCTACTTTTAAAAAGTAAAAGATGAACTGATTAACCAGACAGGTAAGTCTAACTAATCAGAAAGATGAAACACTACACCACGCTGAGCGGTAATCGGAGATGAAAATAATGCAAATACAGCATGTTTTTTTGGGTATCTACATCCTCTTTAGTCTTCTACACCTGCATCAGCTTTTCAAGTGTTTGTGAAAGCTGTGTAGAGTGCAATCACACTAACACAGCGTTTTTCATTTATCCGAACAGAATACGTTTCTTTGTACAATTCTATTTCCAAAAAGGTGGGATGGTGTTTAAAATGTAAATAAAAACAGAAGACAATTATTTTCAAACCATTTAAACACCACATTTAACTGAAAATAGAGTAAAGACAACATATCAAATGTTCAATCTCAGATATTTTTTTTTAAAAATTATATGCTCATTTTGAATTTGATGCGAACAACACATTTCAAAAAAGTTGGGGACAAGGGTATAATTACCACTGTGTTGCATCACCTCTTCTTTTAACAACAGTCTGTAAGCTTTTGGCAAATGAGGAGTACTTCTGAAAGCAAATTATTTTTCCATTCTTATTTGATACAGGAATTTCAAATGCTCAACAGTTTGGGGCCAAATGTTATGTACCAAATGTTTTTAAGAGGTGTCAGTTTAGCACACAGACAGTTTCTTCTGAGGCATGCAGTTGCAGTAAGTGCAGAATGTGGTTTGGCATTGTCATGCTGAAATAAGCAAGACTATCTTCTGGGTGGCAGCATATGCTGCTCCAAAACTGGAATATACCATTCAGCTTTAATGGTGCTCTCACAGATGTACAGGTTACCCATGCCATGTGCACGAATGCACCCTCATACCATCAGGGATGCTGGTTGCACTGGTAACAACCCTGATGGTCCCTTTACTCTTAAACCTGGAGTCCATCTTAAAGTCGGCAACATTTCTAGGTCTTTTTTATGTGTTTTACATTGCATTGATGGATGCAACAGCACACAGTTTGTACTGCAATTCTACCAAAAAAAACAAACAATAAAAACAAAAAAACATTATTTGTTTATTATTAATTTGCTTTGTTTTACTTGGTTACATGTTACATGACGTGATATGTAACTGGTTACAATTCACCTGTGTTAATACACTACTCTGCCTTTGTGAACAGTCAGTTTTATTATGAATCGGAAATCAGGAAGTGCTTTAACAACATTTCCTGCCAGGATGCTTTTCTTCGTCGTTACCATTTCTTATTTCAGTCCCATAACGTAATGTAGTCTTCTATAAACAGTGTACTGTATGTATAAGCAGGTTGTGCATCATAAGTCAGGTATTCATGTGATAAAAGAGATTTAAAAGTATCCATATCCATCCAAATGGAGTGGAATAATATATAATAAATAATCGCTACTTCTGTTTAACCCAGGCTGCCAGGCTACAAACACATAAACATTATTTAATTGCATAAAATATCCAATCCAGTCAAGGCAAAGTAAATCTGCCTGCCTAATGTGCGATTTGGGAAAAGTTTCATGACACGTAATTGAAGGATCAGTCCATTAAGTCATTAGTGAGTGTAATCTGTGGGCTTAGTTTGGAGGAAAAAAAAATATTAGGGGAAGAGTAATAGGCAGACTTTCTGAGGGACAGCAGACACAATTAAACACACAGCAGCAGACATAAAGAGGAAGACACCTAAAGATGTAAATGTTCTGTGCTCTGTACACAAATATTTGTGGTGATACACAAGAGTTAGGATTTAGAACATGTGATTTTGCCTCTGTACAATACCACAGTGGGTTTTAAATCAAACAACCAAGACATTTCTCCTATCTCTTTCATAGGTTTATTTTGGTTTTTCGGTCTAGAATGTGGACTAAACACCAGATCTTTTATCAGCTTAATGTCTAATGAAATAATGAGGGAACAGGCCTCACTCGGGCCTGAAACTACTTGTCAGTCAATTGTCCGATTACTTTTGAGCCTCTGAAAATGGGGGACTATGCATAAAAATGGCTGTAAATCAGAATCAGAATCAGAATCAGAATCGACTTTATTGGCCAAGTATGTGTACACATACAAGGAATCGGGCTCCGTTTTTTTCCCTTGCTCTCAATGTACAGAATAACAACATGTATAGCATATTTATATATAATGGTGCAATGGTGCAGAGTGCAAAGATGTTGGAATAAATTATGGAATAAATAAGGGATGGATAACTGGTTACTATATATTCAGTTTATACATGGGAACTTAACAGTATATATGTATAGTATATAGGTATGTACAATGGTATGTAGATATGTACAGCAAAAACAGTATATACAGCACGCTTTGGTTCAGTATGATGGATGCTTTAGTAGAGACAATATACGAGTGTTTTAAGCATTCATCACAGTGATGGCCTGTGGAAAGAAACTGCACAGATCTCTGGTTGTTTTGGCGTACAGTGCTCTGTAGCACCTACCAGAGGGGAGGAGGTGAAACAGGTTGTGTCCAGGATGCGCTGGGTCTGCAATGATGCTGCCTGCCTGTTTCCTGATTCTTTGTACAAGTCCTGAATCGAGGGCAAGTCGGCACCAGTGATTGAAAGCTGAAAGTCTGCACTACAATCACATCTTGAATGTTTGATTTTAAAACCATTGTGTTGGTGTACAGAGGCAAAATTACAAAAACTGTGTCATCTTCCAAATACTTATAGACCTAAATGTAGATCTCCCGATCCTTTGTGTGTGCATATGTTAGTGTGTTTCTGTGCCTGAGTGCATGTTAAAATGTATTTGTATGTGCATTTTTGTCTGTATGTGCCTGTCTCTACACATGGTCGTGATGCAATCCAAAACACCACACACCACAATAGCAGCACGGTTAAGATGACTGTTTCAATTGCCTCCAATTGCATCAGGTCAAGCAGAACGCGACTAGCTGGTGACAGAATGATAAAACAGATTTTTTTTTTTTTTTTGGTCCCCCAATCACACAGCTGACACGAGAAATAGAGACTCGGTGAGATCTAAAGATTTTCAGCTAGAAGAACTTCAATTTATGGCTTTTTATAGTCAAGTAATTAAGTTAATCTAAAAATATTCAATAACCCCTGCGATTATTCACAGAAGATAAATCATTTTTTGACAGAACTATTTCTCTGGATCATTTAGGAGCTCTATTGCTTTTTATCTGGAGCGATGAGAGACTCTCTGATTATAAGGGGAAGCAAGATGAGGCCGGATGCAGATGAAAATGCAGCTATTGATTTTCAGCTTTATTTATCCTACTGTCGAACAGTGACAATGGCCTGTCTGTTTGCACTGATCATTTCCACACCGCAGTTCAAGACATGTCATTTACACAACATACATTTAAAAACAACAAATCTCACTGCTTTATAGCTTGATAGCTTGAAAAAGGCCAATCAAATAAACCAGTTTTAAGTTACTAAAAAAACTTTACCGGAGCCTCTGGATTAAAACTTAACCATGTTTCTGTAGTGTATATGTAATGTAATGTAATATTCACAAAACAAGTAAAGAATGAAAGAAAAATGATGAAAAAGATGCTAATTCTAGCCAGCATTTAAAGGTCATCCCGCAAAAATGAAACATTTCTTAAAATAAAATAACCTTAAAAAACAAAAACAGGATAGTAATTAAATAAGTCTAGGAAACAGGGGGAGAAAACATACAGTGGGTTCAGAAAGTATTCAGACCCCTTCACTTTTTTTCAATTTTGTTATGTTGCAGCCTGGTGCTACAATCAATTAAATTCTGCGATGTTTCTACACCTTGATTGGAGTCGACCTGTGGTAAACTAAATTGATTGGACATGATTTGGAAAGACACACCTCTCTATAGAAGGCCTCACAGCTGACAATGCATATCAGAGCCAAAACCAAGCCATGAGGTCAAAGGAACTGTCTACAAATAGACAGAAGCCTCTCCTTAGTGCCCACTTGGAGTTTGCAAAAAAGCACCTGAAGGATTCTCAGACTGTGAGGAACAAGATTTTCTGGTCTGATGAAACCAAGATTGAACTGTTTGGCCTCGATTCTAAATGTTATGTCTGGAGAAAACCAGGCACCGCTCGTCACCCAATACCATCCGAACAGTGAAGCATGGTGGTGGCAGCATCATGCGGTGGGGGTGTTTTTCAGCAGCAGAGACTGGGAGACTGGTCAGGGTTGAGGGAAAGCTGAATGGAGCAAAGTACTGAGATATCCTCAATGAAAGCATGTTCCACAGTGCTCAGGACCTCAGACTGAGCCAAAGGTTCACCTTCCAACATGACAATGACACTAAGCACACAGCGAAGACAACACAGGAGTGGCTTAGGGACAACTCTGTGGATGTCCTAGAGTGTCCCAGCCAGAGCCCTGACTTGAACCCTATCGAACATCTC
The DNA here is from genome assembly GCA_015106735.1 of Paratilapia polleni. Lineage (NCBI taxonomy): Eukaryota > Metazoa > Chordata > Actinopteri > Cichliformes > Cichlidae > Paratilapia > Paratilapia polleni. Next base: position 20,833 of record VUQI01024286.1, on the reverse strand, counting down.
TGTAGAGACCTGAAAATGGCTGTCCACCAACAGTCCCCATCCAACCTGACTGAGTCTGAGAGGATTTGCAAAGAAGAATGGCAGAAAATCCCCCAATCCACGTGTGCAAAGCTTGTTGCATCATAATCCAAAAAGACTCGGCTGTAACTGCTGCCAAAGGTTCTTCAACTAAGTACTAAGTAAAAGGTCTGAATACTAGTGTAAATGTGATATTTCGGGTTTTTCTTTTTAATAAATTTACAAAAATCCTAAAATTCTGTTTTCAATTATCATTATGGGGTATAACAAAAATAGAAACAAGTGAAGGGGGTCTGAATTCTTTTCAGAACTGTATATACATATCTATATGATATATACACACATACAGTCCTCATGCTATTATTTCACCCTAGAAACATGGTGCTCTAAACCAAACAGAGGACTGAATACTGGGGCAATCTTCAAGCCAATGGAGAGACAAAGAGAGGCAGCTTCAAGGAAAACTGAAAAACAACTCTCAAACTGTCTGGGAGGGAAATAATGCTTTCACCAAGTCAATAATCTCACCCAGTGATTAAACCAGAAGAAATTAGAGAAAGCAAAAGTAGATAAGGAACAAAGTAGAAAAGACAGTGGTCCTCCTGGATGTCAGCAGCTGTACCCAGGCAATCACTAAGCAGCTCATTAGAGCTAATAACAGACGTTAATCAGAGGGAGACTTAGAATAGAAGACTCGACCAACAGTGGTCAAACCATGGGGAGAAAGAAGCCAATATTAGTTAACCGCCTACTGGCCAAGATCCACTCCACAGATTGCTCAATCTATAGACAGACAAACAGGCAGATGGATGGATACAAAGACCAAGAGGGAAGAGAAGAGGCAGGGAAGAGAGTAGAGGAGACATCACTATACTCAGCAGCCAAGACATCTTACACAATTAAAGCCTTCCAATGGTTTATAGCTTAAAAACACATGAATCTGAAGTGGCCCAAGGGAGTGCTTAGCCAAGTGAAAAATACGAATGGGTACAATTTCGGATTGGTAAAGGTAATAGCAGAACCCTCCACAGCTAAAAGCTATTTGAACAGCTGTGCACAACGATGGAAAAGCTGGCAAACTAATGAGACAATATGGCATATAGCTGCAATGTTGTGGGATTTTCTGGACAAAGTGGCTTGGCGTAGCACTGCAGTCAATTCAATCTCCCTTGAATTAGCAAGTAACTCCACTGCCCACATTAACACGAGTAGTCGACTGACAACGCATTATTAGATGAATCAACTCTAGTCTTCACAAAATTGTAAGACAGATTCATAAATGCTTAGTTTAGAGCACAATATGAGTGACATAAATAGCTCTCCCTCCTAATAAAAAAAACACAAGACACAAAGTCATCAACACCTTTCAATTTGTTTAAATAAATGGTTAAAGGGCACACTGAGCACTCGTACACTTAGATATAAATTTAAATCCAATTCCATTAAGGAAGAAATACCAATACCATCAATACCATTATTGAACAATACCTGGCCCTGATTAACAGTGTGTTAACCTAGTAACAAATCTTGCACCGGCTCCAAATAGACAAATGTTAGCCTCCCATCATTTAAGGGAATTGAAAAAGTCAACCATGAACTGCCAGCACCCCCAGTCCAAAGCTGACTGCAGACCTTTGTTGCACTTCTCTCAATTATACTCCTTTAATAGAGACGTAAAACACACCAAAATGTAATCAAAAAGAATAATTCCATGAATGAAATAGCACGAAATGCCAGTGGCTGATTATTATGCCAGTTCATTTATTAATAATTTAGTGCATTAAAGGACAATTGTGAAAATCTCAGACACAAATTTCCTGAGGTGATGTCTTAACGTCTAGCAGTACAAGCTAGACTGTATATGAAGATCAGTAGCACATCAACATTTCTATTCCACTGCTCAGGAGTGAAGCTGAAATATCTCAAATGATGTTATCAGTGCAAAATGGCAGCATCCATTTCTAACAAATTTTAGTGTAACTTTTGGGGAGATGCCATATCCATTTTCTATATAGTCTATGCATTTAGAGTTCAAAAAACAAGAATAAACTCGTGGTTGCACAGAAGGTGTAGCATGACCAGCACCTTAGCTCCACTGCTCTGTGCAAGTCTAAACAAAAAGCATTTAGACACACTGGTTGGCTGAAATGCAACTGAAAACTAAGGCTAGAACACTCGTCCATACACAACGTAAGCAAACAATTATTTTCACTTATAACAAGCTGGAACGAGAGAATCTGAGGCCATTTCCTTCAAAATACTATCACAATACATTTCCTACAATAATGATGGTATCATAATAAAGCGACTCTGCAATACTCAGTACACTACAAGATAATCACCTTCAATACATCACAATAGCTGTGTAAATGAGGGCGCAAGCAGGAATTATTTATTTACTACCATTACATTTCCTGAGTTGATTACTTACATAATGACAGTTTTGCACAGCAAGCTCTCTGAAAATGTATGTGTCATTAAATAAGTGTGTGAGATATTGTCGCATTAAATACTAATGTACTAAAGTACTAATGTGTATAAATGTTCACTGGACATTTACTGGACAGTGTTGTAAAATAAACATCTACTGGTGCATCTCAAAAACTTAGAACATTGTGAAAAAGTAAAAAGTGAAACTTTTTTGGTAATTTAATTCAAAAAGGTAAACTTTCATACATTAATACATGGCTTATAGTTAATGAAAATCAGAAGCAGTGGTAGCAAAAGAAGCACAAGCAACAGGGATGACCGCAGCCTTTGGAGGATTGTCAAGCAAAGTTGATTCAAGAATTTGGGAGAGTGGACTGAGGCTGGTGTAAGTGCATCAAGAGCCACCACGCACAGACGTCTTCAGGAAAGGAGCTACAACTGTCACTCCTGAACCAGAGACAATGTCAGAAGCATCTCACCTGTGCTAAGGAGAAAAGAATTGGACTATTGCTCAGTGGTCCAAAGTAAAGCACTGCATTTCATTTAGAAATCAAGGTCTGACAGAAGACTGGACAGGCACAGAATCCCAGGTGTTCGAATACCAATGTGAAGTTTCTGCACTCTGTGATGATTTGGGGTGCCATGTCATCTGTTGGTGTTGGTGGTGGATAGACCACAGTGTTTAATCAAGTCCAAAGTCAACACAGCCATCTACCAGGAGATTTTAGAGAATTCCATGCTTCTATCTGCTGAAAAGCTTTATAGAGATGCAGATTTCCATTTCCAGCAGGACTTAGCACCTGCCCACAGTTCCAAAACTACTACCAAATGGTTTGTTATTGCTGTGCTTGATTGGCCAGCCAACTCGTATAACCTGAACTCCACTGAGAATCTGTGGGGTATTGCGAACAGGAAAATGAGAAACACCTAACCCAAAAATACAGATGACCTAAGCTGAAGACTGCTATGAAAGCAACCCAGTAACAGATGTGCAATGCTACAAGCTGATTATCTTCATGCCAACCCGCAATGATTCAGTAATTTGTGGTAAAGGAGCCCCAATCAAGTATTGAGTGTATAAATGAACATACCTTTCAGAAGTTGGACATTTTTGGATTCATCTTAGATGTTAGATTTCTGATTTTCATGAGCTATAAGCCACAATCATAATAATAATAATAATAAAAACAAAACCTTTACATATTTCACTTTAGATGTAATGAATATAGAATATATGAAAGTTTACCCTTTTTAATTAAATTAGGAAAACAAAAATTAACTTTTTACGATATTAACAATTTTTGAGATGCATCAGTATTTTGGACCTTTTCATTCTAATCATCTGAAAGGAAGAAATAAAAAAAGAAACAAGCAAATTGGGGAACTTCTATTTAATTGGATTCTTAAGATATTACTACCACAGGGGGTCATAAAACAGTGACTCTCGGCAGGGAAATCAGGTTAGAGCAGCAGCATGTTTTAATAGAAATATCAGTATTTGGTGACAATGTATCAATAATGAAACCCAAGAGGAAGCGATTCAATAAATATCATTATTTGGTCCCCCGTCTAGTCCAAACTAATAATTATCGAATTTGTGCAAATTAATATTCTGACAAACTAACCACTGCAGCACTAAATAAAAGTGACTCATGGTCACACACGAGTTACGAAACTGGTGACAACTGAACAAATCCTCTAAACTGGCACTTTGCTTCTATGACTGCACATGTTGAGCCAATAATTATATAAATGCTGTGCAGCACAGCATGGTAGGGTACACTGTGCCACAGCTAAAGCTCCATCCACAAATAACAGATCAGAGAAGAGATATGAGGGGAGGTGTGGAGACGAGGAAAGAAGAAAAAAAACCAAAAAAAAAAAAAACACCCGAGACACAAGTTAATGCTGAACTGGCCAGAACGGAATCTCTTAGCAAAAGCAAATTGCTACTTACTACAGTAAATACTACCAGAATATACAACCTGCCAGCCCTATAATTCAAGTAGAGCACAAGAATAACATCTCAATGTCACTTTCAGAAAAGAATAAATGTTATTTTGCAAACATAATTCCTTGTTTCATTCAATTTAAGTTTTCTTCCGGTCAAACGAGACTTGGCTCTTTTATATGTAAGGTATCACCCTGATTCTGTGTTCTGTGTGGGTTTGCATTTGAGGCGGCTCACCTCGTCAGTCTGTGCCCTGTGTTTGTGTGTGGTGTTACACGCCTGCAGGCATTTCATCACAGCTGACTGGCAGTATGCTTCCATCTTCCCAGCTTTGTCCCTGGGTGCTCCACCTAGCCGGTCTATCTGTAATACTGCACATGCACACACACACACCCACATAGTGACAATGCTGGGGCTGGGTGTGATCAGCCACATTTGGAGACATCCAACAGAGCTCTGTACAAAGTGCAATCACTATTTAATATACTTTCAATAATACGCCACTTGTTGTTCATTAGAAGTATCTAGGTTATGTATAATTTGCCTCTATCCCCACCTAGAGCCAAGACTTTATAGGAAACAGCATCTTCCTGGAAGCCAGAAAGAAGGTAGGCTGCTCTTCACACATTGTCTGAAAAGCACTCCTAAATTGCTGAATGTGGAACGTCACTTTTCTTCGCCTGGCGAAAGCTGCAGTTTGCTGGCACTATGGCAAAATACATAAACACAATGTGAAATAAGGCATGTCGCAGGTTAATCTCTCCCTTTTCTCCCATTTTATCCTTTGCATTCAACAGAATTTTTACTCGCATCATAAAGCAATGCCAAATGTCAAAGAAAATATGGGTGAAGTAAAACTCTTTGAGAACTTTCTGAGAACATATTAAAAATCTGGCGTATAATTCGGAAATGTCCCCCTGGCAGACACCAGTTGCTCTGCATAAAAAGTGATAAACTGTGGGGCAAAGTCCACATTTCTCTCTGTTTGCTTGAAGTAGCTTCTCAGAATAAAGTGTGTATCTGGGGATCTGAGTCATCTTTATTTCTTCAAAAAGGCTGGTGAAAACACTCATATGCACGCCATCTTCCACAGCCTTGGCAGGCCGTTCAGTATACAAGCATATCCTTCATCCTCCTGTCCATTTACCTCTGTTTTCCCCTCTCTAAGTGATGTCATCTGCGCCATGTAAATGTCTCAGGATTCTCTTTTCAACCCGCCCTCTTAAGTAATTCACATTGCCATTTGGAGAACAGCCTTGGCTTCTGTTGCAATAAAATGTATTCAAATATTAAAATATGCTTAACCTAGAATATTTTAGGTCTGTCCTCACCGTTTCCTTTTCTCTAGGGCTACCGCTCTCTACAGTGCATTATCCTACTTCTACAAGGACAACAATGTATGTCTACAAAATGGTGAAAGGGCATCTTGATTTTTCAGAGCTAAAAAGATTTGCTTCTGCAAAACAAGAAAGTGCCACTTCGTTTTTTGTTTTTTAAACTGCATTTAAGAGGTGATGGCTTCAAGAGCAAAGCACAGTCTCAATTTGTCATTTGGAAAACTTCTGTAATTAACTTTACTGGGAGATAGATGATAAAATCTGCTTCCAGTAGCTGTCACTTCAGCAGGCAAAACTGTGGCAGTCAGCAACTGAAAATATGAAACCTCATACTCTAATTAGTTACATTTAGGCTTTCACTGAACAAACATTGACCTTGTATGCTGTCATTTGGGTGAAAGAAAATGTTCTATTAAATTCATATCTCTATAAAAACACCATCTTGGTGCTGGATGTGACAAATGCAAGGCGGATCTGACTGAGACACCAACTATATAGAAAAGATGGACATAGCCACCACGACTACATCCAAAAAACTGTTTCTTTACTCTGTTTGGAAGCCTCAGTATTAGGCACACATACCTGCTAATTAGTTCTAAGTAGCTAATTACTAATAAAAAATTAGGATTTGACTCAAAACTGAAGCCCAAACGTCTTGGATGGGCTGTATCTAAGAGTGGGCCATATTATTTGACAGATAATTCCATTAAAAATGCTCCAAAAGGCAACAAGACGACAAACACAGTCAAGAGTTCCAGTTCAGTCTCTTGAATTTGCACAGGTCAGGCCTAGCAAACAGATGGTGGCTATACCAGCCTCTGTCAGTCAAAGTGGCCACAATCAAAAAAAACAAACAAACAAAAAAATAAAAACAACAACAAAAAACAAAAAAATTAAAAAAAAAAACCTTTACAGTTGCACTGAAGGGGGAAGCTATCCATTAAGACCTATAGCATCTATGGCAACCCTCAAGTGGTCACTCCAAGAAATGCAGCTTTTAGCACTTTGATGTTGGGTACATTTTTCAGAACTTCCGCTTGGACACTGCACGATCACATCATGTCATTTTCAATAGGACCTGAAACTAGACATTAGGACCATAAACTCATTAGTAAAGCGTTAACTGAGGTCATGAATAAAGTGAGCAGAAGCCTCATTTCTTCTATACAATCTGACTTATTTTTGCAACCAGAGGATTTGCTCCCTGCTGGCCATTAGAAAGAATGCAAACATAAGGCACTTCCATATTGGCTTTGCGTTTTAGAACCAAAAGATACGTCCATTTTTAATATACAGTCTATGGTTTTTGGAGACTGTTTACTGAAAGCTGCTGTAGGCTGCAGGTGGTAATGCTACGAATGAGATCAGTGACACTTAACCAAAATATAGTAGCTTTACAGTTTTAATGAGACTGAAGCGCCTTCAGCACAAAATGTTACCCCGTTGAAAGATATTTAATCAGACTCAAATTCCACACATGAGATGCTCTGCTTTCATACACTGAACACTCTCGATACAGAGTTAATAGCTGAATTCTTCATGAATTCCATGCAACTGTAAAGTTGTTATTTGTCATTTTATGCCTGCTATGACAAGTACAGCTTCAAAGCAGAGGATGGTGACGGGGTACACCAGGCCATTCATCTCTGTTGATACGAGGAAGGACTGCCCGGCTCGGCTGCTTCCTGACAGCATGTGGGCACTTTCTCAGTCTGTGATTTTTCCCTTTATGAAAATCTTGTTTTCTTGCTCTGTTGTTCTTCCCTCTCTGTCATTCTCCATGTCCTCACTCTTTCTTACTCTTAAGCCTGCCAAAAGACACTCAGGCTGCTGTTATTTTCTACCACTTTGTCTCTATTCCAGTTCTGCTTCCTTTTCACTCACAGTTGTCAAATCCTCACCTCCCTGAATTTTAAAACACTCTGCCATTTTCTGTGTCTCCAAGTTGCTTCCTTGTGCTCATATTTCTTTAGAGAAAATCCATACTTGGGATATTGGGATGCAGAATACATTATGGATCCACTGGTCAATCATAGCCTCTGCTCATTAGAAGAGGACTGGTCCTGCTCCTTGCTCCTGTCATGGACCATACTGGCCTTAATTAGATGGCTTTTATTGTCAGCAAATGGGAGAGGTGCTATACCAGTGCAAAAGGAAAAGCCAAAAGCAAAGTAATGCTTCACAGCTGAAGAAGAAGAAACTATAGACTCTCCAGATCAATTTCTTCTTTGATGGAAGGGAGGCCTAACAGCCCAATACACAACAACTTTAGTGGGGTTTTTTCCTCCCACTGCATCAATAATCTAGCAATTGGAACTTTTCAATTTGGATTAACAGGCAGGTATTAATGAAAGTCGGCGACACGAAGAAAGGGAGGAGCGCTGTGAAGTTGGAGTGGTTAAGAAGTGGAGCCATCACTCTGCATTGCATCATCAAAAGGTAAATGGAGTGTATGGCAGCTGAACAAGCTCTGTAGTGCCAGACCAAGACGGTTTTGTGACTCAAGGAAAAAAAGAAAGCCAGAGAAACTAAAAAAACAAAAGAGAAAGAGCTAAAAAAAAACAAAACAAAACAAAGTGATAGACAGTAGAACAAAATGAAGACAAATAAACTAACCAAACAACATATGTGGGGGCATCGAGTGGGTGGTAGAGGGTGTAATTTAGTTTTTGATTTTGTTTTTTTTTTCCCCTCTCTCCCCACTCTATCCCAATGTGTTTTTGCCAGGTAGCCTACACTGTGGCAGTGAATAAGAGCCAGCAATCAAAGAAGAATCTCAAAAAAAGAAAGACAATCCAGAAAGAGACAATGGCAATAAAATGATGTCTCAGGCGAAACAAGGAAGAGAACACACATTAAAAAGACAGGTTTAGAGGATAGATTACTCTGCTCCAAACAGGTCAAAGTCTTAATTACGCTCCCATCTGTGAACTGACTCACATTTCCAGATACTGGCTGTCACTCAAACTCACTCAAGGCTTTAAACCGCTGAGACACAACAAACACATTTGGAGCAAGGATTAGAAAATTCAATCTGATGAAGATTTGAGCATTTTGAGAGAGAAAACTCGGCGTGCACTAGTGTGAGTACAAAGGAAAAGTACAAGCCTACACTGACATTTTACTTCAAGGCGGTCAAAGTGACTTTTTCCAGCATACTCCACATACTGTTTACAGCTTTTAGGTGTACTAATCAGGCCATCGTACCATAATCAGAACAATCAAGGCCCATGCCAAACGACCAGCACTGTGCCATTTAAACAGAAGGGAAGCTTCTCCGTTTAGACTGGATAACCCAGACATATAAAAGCACATACATTAAGCTGTTGCTGCTGCAGAATCGTTGTCTAAAACAATCACTGGATAAACACAACTGAGACCAAAGTACACATCAAGCCAGTCACATCTAGGAAATGTAAGGATTGCTGTGCAAAAGAAAAGTCCTCTCCAACCATACAGTGAGTCTGTGTCAGATCGCAAATAACGAAAATAGGTGTAATTCCTGAACTTAAAATGTTCTTTCTAAATGTAGAAAGCAACTTATGACACTATTAGTTAACTTATGGCAATATTTTTAATGCTTATCATTTGGGATTAGGTTGTACACAAGCGTTCTTCCCCATGTATGTTCCCGCTGTTATAAAATAGGCTAGTCATACTACGGTAGATGCCAAAACAAGACATATAAATGACTTTAAATTTGACATTTTATGTTTATTAATGTGTTTTGTGTGTCTGGCCTACAAACACCCTAACGTGACACTTTTAATACTTGCTTGTGTACAGGCTTGCGTTACACATACAGTAACAATGTGGAAATGTAGACAAACAAATCTCTAATCCTCTCTGAATGCCAATAGCGGTATACTTAAAAAAATTACATAAAATATATTATAACATATATAGTTTTTTTTCTATTTAAATTAATCATTTTCATAATTTGAACACAAAAACACATCGGTCAGATAGAAAAGTCAGCACACCCCTACATTTATATCACATCATTTTCCACACAAAGAAACAAGGGTTCAAGGATTAGGTGCCAATGATTAGAGTCTCCTTAGGGAATAACACATGGAACCTGTTTTATTTAAACCACTGACATCTGGGGTTGTTCTGATCTCTAAACTATTTAAGTATCATCACGTTAGAATCTAAGGAGGTCTCTAAGACCGTCAGACAAAAGGCTGTGGATGCCTCATATCAACTATGAAGCATGGTGGTAGAAATGTTATAGACTAGGCAGTTTACAGTCATAGATTCAACTATGAATCCTGCATCATATCAAAGAGTGCTTGTAGATAAGTGAGACCATCTGTCCAAAAGTTGAACCAGAAGTGGACCTTTTAAATAGGGTAATGATCCTAAGCACGCAAGCAAATCCACCAAGCAATAGCTCAAAGAAGAAATGGAGGATTACGGAAAGGCCAAGTAAAAAAAAAAAGGACTTGAATCGCATCAAAATGTGGGAGAATTTGAAATATGCAGTCTATGCAAATAAGACAAAAATCTTACAGTGGAAAGAATTTAGAAGTTTGGTCAAAATTTTCAGCAAATGGCTATTAGACAACTATGTCAAAAGCCAACCGGAAGTTATTTCTGCTCAATGGAGATCCCAGACTAGCCCCCAATAGGCCATGCTCCGACTCAAAGGGAGCATCACAAAGGAGCCAACCAAGTAGTGTTAGCTAAGGTTTTAGTGCAAAATAAAATAGAAAAAGAAACAAATGTGGCAGGCAGCTATACAAGTGGGAGAGAGAGCGAAGAGCTTGGTTGGGCTTCTATCAGTTACCAGAGATCACAGCTGTTTGGGGAGATTAGTTCTCAGGGTAACTGGAAAAAGTCCACATAAAACAAAACTTAGCA
>VUQI01024277.1:2818-17945 GCA_015106735.1 Paratilapia polleni | reverse complement strand
TTGCAAAAAAATTTTTTTTTTTTTTTCAACATTTTTTTTTTTTTTTTTTTTTTTTTTTAAAAAAAAAAATTAAAAAAATAAAAAAAATAAAATAAAAAAAAAGAAAAAAAAAAATATAATAAAAAAAAAAAAAAAAAAAAAAAAAAAAAAAAAAATATATATATATATATATATATATATATATATATATATATATATATATGCTCAACTAAATACACATGGAGAAGTGATGCATTTTAAAGATGCATCTAAAGAAACCCCAGAGAGCACAGATGATTAATGTGACAGTGCTGCTACAACTATCATTTGCAAAGTATGGCTAGAAAAATTGAAGTTCACAAATTACAGCAACAGGTAGTGGTCAGATTTATTTGATCATTTTGGCATCTGAAAAACTGATGTGCAATGCAAGGGCAGCAGAGCACATGAACGCACTTTTGAAGTAGCACAAAGGCTGCACGTACACTTAACAGTAAATCTTCTTTGAGCTTGGTTAAATTTCTTATGTATTCTGTCTGTAAACAAGCTTGCAGCTTTGCTACACTATGCAGATGAGTACTGCCTTATGAGATGGCGTTATTGTTTATTAATATGTGCCTCAAATTTTGGCTCTCTCACTGCGACTGTAGCTTACCTTGTCAGTTAAACGCAGGCTGTCCCACAGAGACAGGTGGTGCTGGATGACAGCGGGCTGGTACGCTCTCCGCTCATGAAGAGAGGGCAGTTCAGGGAGAGGCTGAGCTGCAAAAACAAGGTGGAAAAATAAGCACAGCCTGCAGTTTGTCTCTCTGTCCTTATCCTCTATTCGCCATAAGGAGTTCTGTTCTTTAGGGAGATTTTATAATTATAAAAGGATTTTTGCCTATGTGTCAAAATAATCTAAACATATTCTATACAGCGACAAATGAAATGAAAACAAACTTAAAGTCTCTCTCAAAATTGGGTTTGAGTTTTTCCTTTGATTTGACAGCCATTAAGCACATAACATTTCAGTCACAGAATAGAGTTAGACATTTAAAGAAATCGTTACAAAGTGACATTCACTCTAAAATAAAATTATAACAATGAGTACTGCTAATACTAAAAAACAAGACGTGTTTAATCTGGCATACAAACAATATACTTAAATACACAAAAAGGCTAGTGGACATCCTCCTGGACGATTAAAGCACATTCTCTTAGATGTCTTTCATTGCCCAGCCTTTAGCTCCTGTCCCAGAGAAACTGCTTTTGAGCCTTCTCGGGTGAGCCACGTGAAGTCCACAGCAGCATTCAGTTTGTATTCAAGTTTATAGTCTCTTTACAATCATTACCAGCAGCTGCCCATGCCCTCTAACAGCTTTTAAAGGTGTCAAAGCACACAGAGACACCAGCAGTCCCTCTGGAAAAGGTTTCACAGCATTTTATTCTTGCCAAATGGTAACAGCTGGAATAGCCAACACCTTTCTTCTAAATATCTCTCTTTACTGCCTTAGCAGTGGATCAAATCTAACATAAGATGACTGAAAACATATTTCGACACAATCCACATCCTCTATTAAAAAATGGACTGCTCTGTAAGATAAACAGTGTTTTTTATAGCTGTGAATAACAAGAAACGAATATATAATCACAGGCCTATTTTAAGAGTCATGACTAGTGTTAGACCTTTGACAGTTCAGGCCGAATCCAAGACAAGTAATGCCAAACAACGCCACAGGAAGAAGAGTAACTGACACAATGTACATGATTTGACAGCCAACCAATTATAAAATATCAAGTTGATCTAATTAAGGAATTAGGTCATGTGTTTGTGGTTGCTGAGAAGAACACAAAGCAGTCTCAGACTCTCATATCCAGGCCACTGCTCATTGTTCAGCAGACTACAAAACATAAGGATGAATCACGCACAGGCAGCCTTTCAAACTATCTTCAATCACAGCAGCGTTGAGCAAATTATTACTTTGTTGTGCTAGATTCAATCCCAGACTGCCAAAAGCTAGCCATAGCCACAGAACACTTGAGACTTCTGCCCCCAACCGCAAAACCCTTGTTTTACAAATAGGGGAAAACTGCCTAACCAATAAATGTGACAGAAGGCCTAGTATGTAATTTTGAAAATGAGCAATAATTGAGGGTCATTGACTTGGACCAAATTCTCCTACACATGCACAAACACACACACACACCCATGTGTAATCCGTGCTTGTAATCATATGCAAAGTGATCCTGCTTTAGCCAACAGAGAACAGGTTCTACAAGGAGAATTAACTTAAGAGGGTGATGAAAGGAAAAGGAGAGAAAGAGACAGAAGATCTGGGGCCCATCTCGCCAGCAACACACAACACTCACTGTGGTAGTGGCTGAATAAATTCCTCAGAAGATGGTACTTGGTGGTGTAATCCCCAGCCTCGGATAATGGAGCATCGTAATCTGAAAGATAATGCGCTATCAGAACATAGGCTCGGGAGCCAGAGAGAGGCAGGGATGCCTCATACTGTGGCAGATGCTTTCACTGTGCTCCCCTATCAAACATCTTGAGACAGCAGCGGGCCGAGACATATTGCGGTTTATCTTGACAGAAAATGGAGGCTTTGTGAGACAAAAAGGTAAAAGGCATTCGGAGAAGTAAACACAGGTATGAGGGCTGCTGAAGGTCAGAGGTGGTCCTGCCTGCTGGGGAGCTTGTTTTCAGAATTCTCCTCCTTTCTGAAGAACAAGGTCATTACAATGTTAAGTACCCTAGAGGAGGATATAAAACCCATTGTACCATCTTTCATTTACATTCCCATGCATTTTATTAGGTAATGAATTCATTTGTGTGCACTGCATATTCAAGTTTCTAAGCAGCTGAAGAAGGTCAGACGCTGCTGAGTAGGGACAGCGCCATCTACAGACGTCTCAAATATCCATATTTTTATCCACCTAACCAATTTACATTTGTTTTAATGTAACAAGCAGACGCAATCAGACTATGTTTCAAACAAGTTGTTATCCACATGACGCATGCAAATTTTAGCCTATTGTTGTGCAAAATCTGTGGGCTTTGATAAGAGCCGCTAATTATGAATATGTGTCTGACTACTAAGATGCCATTTTGTGTTGAATCCTTGTGGCAGGGACAAGTTAAACCCTGACCAGTCAACCATGTATGATTCAATTTTCCTCCCAGCTCTAACAGAGAATTTTGTTTATTCAAATGTCAGAAAATACTGACCAGTGTGCTTTAGAAACTCATGAAAGAGAAACAGATTTGTTCCACATACCATAGCTTGTTACCATGGGTTTCGGTGCTGGTATTCCAACAGCAAAGGCCCCGTTCATGAAGCCAAAATTCGTCCCCCCATGGAACATGTACAGGTTGATGGACATGTCCAGCTTAAGGATTTCTGTCACCACAGGTATCATATCTGTCAAAAAAGATAATGAACCAAAATAACGCATATTTAAAATGTGTGTCATTTGGCTTAAATTTTCCCACATGACCAGTGAGTCAACCAGGGAATAACAAACAGGACATTAAGTCACAAAAGGAAAAAAAATCCATCTAGGCTCAGCTTTAATGAGCTAGAGCTGCTGTTTTAATACTCCTACTGCCCTCAGTGCCACTTCAATTGAAACATAAACCACAAATCCTATTACAGGAAACTATAATTTATCATGGGGCATTGCTCACACCCAAAAATAGCCCATTTTCTTGTGCAAATAAGCTTAATATATTTGGTAATGAACATAACTGAGAAGGTAATTAAGTATTTAAATTGAATTTTAGTGGTGTAACTGGACTGAGTTTAATGATTCTAATCAAGCGCGTTAGCCTTTGTGAATAACAATTGGGCTGGGTGAGTGACAGAACCGGACTCGGTTGGTTTCATGGTGGCAAACTCGCTGTGACCAACTGCTGGGTGTGCTGCACTCTGCAGAGCACTGAACTGTCAAGGACATGAATCCCCTCTGAATATTTCAGTGTTCATTTCATTGCTGTGACAGTTTCTGCATGGTGAGGGTTTTTTTTTTCCCATTTTCCTTTTCAGAACATTTTTTTGTTAAGATGCGGATGGCTGCTAGGAATGACAAGAGTAAAAAGGAGGCTTGAGGCACTGCACTCTTTTCAAGAAATAAGATGTTTCCAAGAGCATTCAGGATGGTGATACTAGGGTGTCTGACTGCCATTAATCTTTACAATTGTGAAATAGGTGCTATCATTTACGTCATGACTGTGCGTTACACTAAAAATATTACGCTTGCTACATCAGCATGTGGAACATGTTATATAGCTGATATGTGGGATATAATGTAGAGTACATACTGTAGTGCTCTTTTATACGAATGCTACACTTGGACTTTATATGTTTTTAGGGCCAGTACCAAGAGCCAGTACAAGGTGATCACACTTAAATGTGTTTGTGAAATAACTAGTGGATTAACTGATTATTCGGGAACAGAGGAATAGCTACTGATTTTCAAACTATATCATTTTTTAAGTCAGTCTTCAAGCAAAAGTACTAAACATAAAGTGAAAGAGTAACTTCTTAGATTAAAAAGTATGGAGATTTTCTCTGTTTTATATAACCCTATTTTCAAAAAAGTTGGGATACTGTGTAAAATATAAATAAGAATAGAATAGAACAATTTCTCGTTGCATTTAAATCCATTGTTTAATAGAAAACAGTACAAAGACAACATGCCACATGTTGAAACTGAGAAATTGCACTACTGCACAGACTTGTTTTTCCTAAAATACATGAGAAAACTTTACATTTTCTCCTACTTTATACTTCTACTCCATTACAATACTGATGCAGTATTATACTTTATGCCATTACATTTAGCATCTTTGTCACTATTTGTTTCTTACCATTTGCCAGACAAGGTGTTTCACACAGAATATTCTTTGAACTCGTGGGAATGTGACAGACTGGCATCCTGTGCAGGGTGTACCCAGCCTCTGGCCCAATGCCAAACTATGATGCATGTGTTCCCTGCAAAATCTCCCACTTACCAAGTCAATATACTCTATTATGGAGTCCTGATACTTTAAATCCTCATAAATAAATCAGAATATTTCTGTCTATTTCCAATTCAAACAGTTTCTATTTTTTTATATTCAACAATACACCTTAATTATATGTACTTACATTTAAATTAACTAACTGAATTGCTATTTCTATACTTTTCATGTGTTTTAAGAAAAGGATTAAAGAACCAATTCTTTCTATAATTTTACTTGCATTTTGTTAAATATTTGTTAAAGACTGTGAATGCAAACATCCCTTTGTTAACTAAAAGACTCCATAGGCATAGGTCACATATTACATCATGTCACAGGAATTCGTAATTTTGCAATGCTGTGCCTTCTTGGCCAGGTATTCCTTGAAACAGAGATTTTAATCTCAAGAGACTTTCTAGTTAAACAAAAGTTAAATAAAATCAGTATGATAATAATCCAAGTAAAACTAATGGGAAACCTCATAATGATGTCTTCTCATCAACAGAAATGTAGTGCAGGACAGTTATGAGAGGCTGCAGGAAATAGGTGAATGTGGATACATAGGAAGTGGAATGGCTAACTCATCCACCTGAATTCAATGACAATCAGTGGAGCATATCTTTGAACAATTCTGCACAAAAAAAATATTTGAAAATATGACCTCCTATCATCAAATATCTAGAGACAAAGGAGGAGGACGGCACACAGCCTCTGGTTTTTTGATACTTGGCTCACAAGCATTAAAACTATATAAATCTCTAACAAAGCCATCACACAAGTAAGAAATGACCATATGCTAAGCTGTACACCCCAGCTGCACTGTGTGGGCTCAGTGCCTTCTTTGAAGAAACATGGCGTTAGAGACTGTCTTACACTCAGCCTGAAGAAAGACTTGCACAACTCCCATGGCAGCGTGTTTGTCCTTACCCAGTCTTTCCCCTGGCACAGACACTGTTTTATTCTCAGCTAAAAGGTTTGTCTTAAGCCTTTCTTACCCTAAGGCACTGAGACTCTGTCTTACTCTCAAGACAGTCTGTTTAACTTTCAGTGATTTTGTAGTAGCTTGCAGCACAAAACCTGTCTTGCTCCTGTCTCAAATTATCCAGTACTATCGACCTTCTGTACATAAAAAAAAAAAAAAAAACGTTTCACCCTCAACAAGAATCCATCAGCAGAAATCCCACCTTACCCTCACGTGAACCATGTCTCAGGCTCATCATGGATCCTGTATCTCTCTCTACAAAAAATACCAACGAAACGCTTTTTCAAATTTTAAATGTTTTTTTTACCTTTGTAA
The DNA here is from genome assembly GCA_015106735.1 of Paratilapia polleni. NCBI lineage: Eukaryota > Metazoa > Chordata > Actinopteri > Cichliformes > Cichlidae > Paratilapia > Paratilapia polleni. Next base: position 11,679 of record VUQI01024277.1, on the reverse strand, counting down.
AAAATAAAGTATATCTTACCCTCAGCTGTGTATACATGATGGAGCCCCCCCCAGAGATCAAACCAGCCAGTCCAGTATTCCATCACCATTTTAGGTTTCTGAGGCTAATGGGAAAAAAAATGTTTAAGTGTCACTACTCAGTAGTTTGGAAAGCAAGGCAAAGCAACTCATAGCTCTGAACAACCTTTCAGACTCCTTCAGTGCCCAATAGTTTCAGTTCGATTTACCTGCATTGTCTAATTCTTGAAGCGAGCAATGCTAATTAAGCGTCTACTGTATGTGGTGTCGAGTTTGATCATATCAGAAAACTCCAAAATCTATCAACATGAATTTAACAAGTTTTGTGGAACATAAATAAGACTCACTTGTATTCCTTCCAGATACTTGATTTCATCTGGGTTCAGTTTCTGAAAATTGATGGTTTCCAGTGCTGCAAAGAAAAAAAAGACACACATGTTAACTAAGATACAATAGCGAATCATTCTTTACAGATCTATTAGTCAGTCCAGCATGCACTGGTAGTGTCTAAATGAAACTAAATGTCTGAAGTGACATTCTATGAACATACAATACTTTTCTTGTAATTTTTTTAAAGTGGTCTTGAGCAGTAGTTCTCCAGGCTTTCTGGAGGTCTTTCAAAGTTTTTCTTTGGACATTGGCTGCTTTTTCACTCATTTTCAGTCCAGTCCTTGTACCTGACCATTTTCAGAGGAATGTTTTTTTTGTTAAGTCACTTAAACACAAGGCATGAACCAGTGTTGTGTCTACAAATAACAGACAACTTAGTAAGGAACCAGTTTTAAATTGTATCTTTAGGCACTTTGTTAGTAGCAGCCTGTTCCAAAAAACACATAGTTTGTTCCAATTTCTTTAGTTGAATCTATGAAAAATGCCAAAGATTACACAGTTCGACAGGAATAAAATAGTATTTTGGCACCAACAAAGTGATTCCCAAAGAGCTATAAGCCAAAAGCTTGGCATATCTTGGCATGGTGTGCAGTGTATCATTAAAAAAATTGAGGAAACTGGACAGGTGGAGGACAAAAGAAGTAGTAAAAAAAAACAAAAAAAAACATCTACAGCAGATTAACAGCATCTGAAAGTCATGTCCTTAACAAATAGGAAAAAAATCCAGCAAAGACCTGACACAGGACCTGAGGGATGCTCATCAGAAATGGTCTCACTGGAAGGGTGGCTGTCAAGAAGCCATTTTTAAGGAAGGAAAACTGAGAGAAAAAGCTGAGGTATGCCAAATTACACAAGAATAATTATACTATCAATCATGGATTGGCCTCCCCAGAGCCCGGACCTCAACATTTCTGAAGCAGTGTGGGATCATCTTGACAGAGAACAGAAAAAAGACAGCCAACATCCAAAGAAGAGCTTTGAATGTCCTTCAAGAAGCCTGGAGAACTATTCCTGAAGACTACTTAAAAACTTGAAAAATGAAGGTGGTCATACCAAATATTGACTTTCAAGCTTGTTAGAATTGTACAAACTCTGTTTGCATTATATACTGTATTTCCATGTATGTTTGCACATTTCAATAAATCGCTGCAGCTATTTGTATCCCATTTTCCTGCCAAAATATAAAGAAATGAGTGGTAGCTCAAGATTTTTGCACAGTACTGTATGAAAAATGATGACAGAGATACAGTTAAACATTTTAGGGATTCCCAGAGGAAGGTTAATTACAACATATCCTGGTGGATGCTGTTCTTTAATTATATGAATAATAAACACAGACATATATTAGTAATAATAAGTATAAATCAAAATGCTATATCATTGTAGAAAAGACCAACCTTTAAAATAATGGTTACTAATTCATGTGCATTCAAATTGTAAATGCATCAAAGAACAACTTCCTGGTATAACACAGGATCCTCTGCAACTAAAATTTGGTTCTGATCTGTAGTTGCATGACACTGGGCTGCCAGTAGTTCAAACTTTTTGCCACTGTGCATCAGAACAAGACACACAAACCAACATACTGTAGACTGTGTGTGTGATTGATTGGGCATTTGTGTATACACCAGCTTGTTTGTCTGTCAGCCTATCTGACAATACCTCCTTTCACTCCTCCCAGCTTTAGCCCGTCCTTGTTGTCTGAGGTCAGCAGTAGCTCTGTGATGCCCCTCGACAGTAGCGCCTGCAAAGACGGGGGGACGACGACAAATAAACAAAACAGAGGAAGTTCTTTTTGAAACTTTTCTTTTTTTTCAAAAGACAGAAAAAGTGAAATCAAATGAGTTATAGGGGAGAACAAAGTAAATAAGTACAAACCCATTTATGAGCTACCAATCATTACTGCAACAATTTACAACTGTGTTCCTTACCTCCTTGATGAAGGGCATGTAATCTTCATCTTTAGCATAGGAGCCATATTCATTCTCCACTTGAACTGCTATTATCGGACCACCCTTGGAGTACTGCACAGCAATTAGTCAATGTACAGAAGGCATACGTTAGGGCTTGACACAAGTTCTTTCTCATTCTTATCCTCAATATAGTTAAAATGGAAAAACATTGTGAAATGGAAATCAGAGTGTTCAGTGTTGCATGCAACTGATAAAAAATAAGGCTTTGAAGACACAAGATAAGCAATTCAAGTGTGTCTGGTAACCACTGTAAGCACTGCTAAAATTGTTTACCATATGCTTAATGTCAGCTGGTTCCCGCACACTTTTTCAGGAGGTCGTAATGAAAATATTGACATAGTGATTGAGGTTACAAAAGTGTTATCATCTTACAATTGTTGTATCACATTGGAGTTATGATTGCTTTTTAAATTGCATGCTTGCTGAATTTAAAAGAAAATCAATTACCTCTGTATCTGACATCTGTTACTTCTCTTACACCACAGTACTTTGTTGTAAGTCATTTTTCTCCCCCTCATAATTGGCATGTTAATAAGCGCATTTTAGTTATGAAGGTCAGAACCCTTAAGTCTTGAGTAAATTAAAATAAAACTACCTGATGTGGGACAACTTTCTTTATGAGCTGATCAAAGAAGGAATTGACTGCATCAGTGAATCCAGAGTAGGTGGTTCTCAGTCTCATGTTCTGATCTCGTAGTAGCCAACTGAGAAGAAACCACAGCACAATCACACAAGCCACTTAAAGCGTTGTGATGTGAACTCATTTTAGGTTTTTAAAGACAATCACACCAACCGAACCTAAACATGACAACCATAAAATGTGCAGCAGAGGAAGTCATGCTTTACTGCCTGTCTCTCTCTCTCTCTGTTTTGACAATTATCAAATAAATATTACCTTGACCTCACATTACCAAAAGGAAAAATCACTACAAGTCTAAAAAAACTTATTCCACTCTTTCCTGCCAACAATTATCTGTCTGGATCTATCTTGATTACAGAAGTAAATCAATTCATCCTTTCAGGGAGATGTGCCTGTCAGATTCAATTATCGTTCTCTCCAATACCACACTAAAACTCTGGTGGTAGTCCTTAGTGACTTTCATTTGAGTAACGGTAGAGGTTAACTTATATGATGTACTGTATATTGCCGTCTATTCTTAATGTGTCTTACTCTATATGTGAGGCCCTGGTGTATTGTATGTAAAACTCTGTAAGGTGAACTTGAAAACAAATTTTGTTACAAAAGAAACAAAACTGGTGAAACTGGCCAAAACTGGCACACTTAAAAAACTCAAATAACTTAATGATGAAGACTTTCTTATTTTCATTACACTTAAGGACTTTGCCCTCAGCAAAAGGACTATTTGGTAACAGATAACTTGGATGAAAAATGCACAGTACTGTGTAAAAGTCTTGAGTCACCCCTCATTTTTTAATATTTTGCCAGGAAAATTGGAAAAAGGTGCTGCGATTTATTGGAACATGTGCAAACATACATGGAAATACAGCATGTAAGGCAAAAACAGAGTTTTTACAATTCTAACAAGATTGAAAGTCAATATTTAGTATGACCACCTTTATTCTTTAACACAGCCTGAACTCTCTTAGGCAGCTTTCTTGTCATTTCTTTAAGTAGTCTTCAGAAATAGTTCTCCAGGCTTCTTGAAGGACATTCAAAGCTCTTCTTTGGATGTTGGCTGTCTTTTGTTCTGTTCTCTGTCAAGATGATCCCACACTGCTTCAGTAATGTTGAGGTCCAGCTCTAGGGAAGCCAGTCCATGACTGATAGTGTTCCACTGTGTGTTTTTCTATCCAGGTATACTTTTACTGCATTGGCAGTGTATTTGGGATCATTTCCATGCTGAAAAATGAAGCTGTTGCCAATCAGATGCTTTCGAGATGGTATTGCACGGTGGATCATGATCTGAGGGTACTTTTCTGTGTTCATAATTCCATCAGTTTTGACAAGATCCCCAACACCACTGGCTGAAATACAGCCCCAAACCATGACAGAGCCTCCACCGTGTTTTACAGATGACTGTAGACACTCACTGTTGTACCTCTCTCCTGACCTGCTCTGTATGTGTTGACAATGATTTGAACCAAAAATTTCAAATTTGGATTCATCACTTCATGAGACCTGCTGCCACTGATTTTCAGTCCAGTTCTTGTGTAATTTGGCATACCTCAGCCTTTTCTCCCTGTTTCCCTTCCTTAAGAATGGCTTCTTGACAGTCACCCTTCCACTGAGACCACCTCTGATGAGACTTCAGTGAACAGTAGATGGATCAACTGAAGGTCCAGATGCATCTCTCAGGTCCTGTGTCAGGTCTTTGCTGGATTTTTTTCCTGTTTCTTATGGATATGACTTTCAGATACTGTTCATCTGCTGTAGATAGTCTTTTAGACCTGCCACTTTGTCCTCCACTTGTCCAGTTTCCTCAAAAAAGATTTTAGCACATACTGCACATTATTGTGAGATATGCCAAGTTTTCAGCTAATAGCACCTTGTCAGTGCAAAAATTATTTTATGCCTCTCAAACTGTGTGACCTTCGGTATTTTTCATAGATTCAACTAAATAAATGGGAACAAATTATGTGTTTTTGTGACAGGCTGCTCATAACAAAGTGCCTAAAGATACAACTTGAAATTGGTTCTTTGCTAAGTTGTCTGTAGGCATAACACTGGTTCATCCCTTGAGTTAGATGCCTTTTTCTATGCTGGAATGATTCATAGGTCAGTGTTAAGTGGCTTAAGGACTGGACTGAAAATAAGTGAAAAAACAGCCAATGTCCAAAGAAAAACTTCGAAAGACCTTCAGAAAGCCTGGAGAACTATTGCTCAAGATCACGTTAAAAAAAATTATAAGTCTCGCTCCTTGGAAGCAAAACACAAAGAAATGAGGGTTGGCTCAAGACTTTTGCACAGTACTGTATATTAATTAAACTTGAGGATTTTGCCCTCAGCAAAGGGACCACTCGGTAACAGATAATCTGGATGAAAAATGTATTTGCACTGAAGTTAAAGGGATTATTTAGCATTCCACTGGCAACATTAAAATAATGTATTCCAGAGCAACTAATGTTGCAAGGCACTTACAAAAGATGCGTAACACTTGAACGCACATCTATAATCTTTACCTGGGTAGTCCCCCTAAATCCCACTCAGCACAGATGTATGGCCCTGGACGCAGAATCACCCAGAGGCCCAAGCTGGCTGCAAGGCTGAGGTAGGCTCTAGGAGGCAGATGTAAAATGTGCTGTCAATGGGGACCATTTATTGACAATATAGTCAAAATAGTATTTAAAGGCGTAATATTTTTTTTCCACTCTAAAATATTTTCCTCAGTTTTCATCATATTCTTCTTTAACAACAAGCAACACATTTGATGGATCAGTGCCACTATAATTAATAAAAATCAATCAATCACTGACACAGAAGGTTCGCTAATTTGTCCAAAACATTTCTTATGGGTAACCTAAACCTCAGCATTATCAAATTACTCCAGGCTGGCAAGAGAAACTATTTTGCAATGCAACAGTGCCATCTGCAGGCGATCCTCTGAATTCCCTGAAAGAATGTCCAGGTCTTCAGTCCTTACTCTAAATCTAGCTGTTCCTCAAACTTGAACACCCCTCGCTCCGGCTCGTGCAGGTTCCATGGCACATATCTGAAAGAAGAAATAAAATGGTTTTTTTTAGTGCTTATGAGTGCTTTTATTATTTCAATGGCAAACAACTTAAGCTCTTTTTTTTCTAGCAAAAGTACTCTATAGACATATGACTGGTAAATTTATGTCTGTTTTGCTTTTATTTACTCTGATTTTATTTGATCAGTGTATATATATATATATATATATATATCTGACACTGTTCATTTTCGTGCTCTCCTATATGTTCAGAAAGTCTTGAGTTGCAGTGGGAGCTTACGTAGTAAGAGTATTAAGGCCACAGGCCTTCATCTTCAGCAGTCGGTCCTCCCAGTATGCTCTCGGGACACGGAAGTAATGAATGGAGCCTCCCATGATGCGGAAAGGTTTTCCCTCCAGAGTGAACTGAGAAGAGTTGGCTCTCAGGCCCTCCACGCGGTTCATTCTTCGTACTTCAGGGCGGTTCCTAAGAAGCAATACAGTAAAACTGTAAAAGAACTCACTGAAAAAGAAATTAAAAAAGCTATGAAGATACTTGAGATGTTTATTTCTCTATGCTAAGTATTTACACACAGTCACAACAGTTCCCTCACAGAAGCACAGAGGTAAAAGGTAGCTCATATGGTACTTGCCCCTTGAATGTCTTATCACAGAGAGCATAAAAGGAAAGCCACACCTTTGGGTTAATGGTTAGTGTGAGTACTATACTGAGAATGTGTCTTTTTGTCAGCTTGCAATAACCTGTTATGGCTAATTATCCTATGTTTGAGTTTGATCACAAGACAGATCTGTCCTCTTCATGATTAATTTCACAAAATAATTGTGAAATAAAAATTTAATGCAAGCTTTTTCACATGACTTAAACAATATCTTTAACTGAAAATAGTACAAGAGCAACATATGAATTAATGAAACTGAGAAACTAGGTTGCTTTTTTAAAAAGACATGTTCTTTTGATTTGAATGCCAGAAACATTTTCCTGTCGCATGTTGCAACGACTGTGTTGCATCATCATCACTTATCAACTCTGTAAGTGTTTGGCAACTGAGGAGACCAGCTGCTTTAGTTTTGAAAGCCTAGATTTCAGCTGATTAACAGTTTAGGACCTGATTTGTCATACTTTTCATTTCATATTGCTGAATGATTTCAATGGAGGGCACATCTTTTACTGGAGAGTCAAGCTGCTGTAATACATACAAAATGTGGTTTGGCTTTGTCTTTTTGAAATAAGTAAGGCTTTGTTTGAATAGCAGATTATGCTGCTCCAAAATCTTTACATATCATCCAGCATTACTGGTGCCTGAGCAAATGTGCAATTTAACTATGCCATTTAAAGCACTATGGAGCTGGGTTTGAACAACAAGCTGGACAAACTGGATAGTCCATCTTCTTTTTATTCCAGAGGACATCGCATCTATGGTGTCCAGAAAGAATTTAAAGGCTAAGTCATCACACCTTTTCGCCTCAGTCTATCTGAAATAAGCTCTGGCACAGAGAATGTTTCACCTGATAAATGTTTCACCTGTTTGAATAGGAAGAGTGACTTCATTACATAGTTGTTACATAAGTCCCCCCCCCCCCAAAAAAAAAGTATGTCATCATACGGGATTCAGTTTATTTTACAGCACAACAGAATAAAGTCAACATTGCTTAACAATGTATAAACATTATATTGAGCAGAATGAAGTATAAGGTGCAGAAAAGCCTAAATTTATATGTGGACACAGGGTCTCAGGAAAATACTACATTAGATTGACAAATGCTATTCTTCAGTTGCAGAATTATTTTCCTCCCCATCCTCTTATCCTCTTTGTCATACCTGTTATTTTTACTGACCCAAGTAATCTTAACAGTAGTGAGATGCTTTGTTTATATTTTATATAGCATTCCAACTTTACTGAAAAAGGGGGTTCTTCATATTTCAGCAGAATAGCCAAACAAATGTGATCTCCCTCTGATAAGCAGGAGAGGTCTTAAATTTGACTTGGGGAGCTATTAACACAGGTCAAAACGAGTCTGGCACAGGTATTCCAGATATGCATTAAGCTATAGTCCAGGATCAAGAAAAATTCGATGAAGAGCTACAATGAAAAAGGTTTTTCTCTAACACTAGGCCTGAGCCTAATCTATGTGTGGGAAACTGGGCCAATGAAAGAAAAGTAGCTTGTTTCGTAGACACAAGCGTCCACAGGTGAACCAGGTGAGTATTCACAGGTATCTCGGTTGTTTTCCGCGTAACAGAGCTGAATCTGGAGCTCTGGATACAAAACAGGAAACGTGGAGTTTAACCACAACAAACTGCAAACATTTCACGTGTGAGTGGGCGGGGTGATCTTTGAGAAATCGTCATCTATAACTCTTAGTAACAGTTAATAACTGCTAAAGACAGCGGAGTTTGAGTGTTTGCCTTACCTTGTAAACTGATAAGCAATTATTGCTGCGGCAGAGATGCAAAGTAGAAGAAAATATCGTTGCTTTAGGGATAGACGAACACCAAACATTGACGAGCTTTCCATTGACAATAGCTGCACGACATTAGCGACAGCACGCTGAACTTTATTTGTGTTAAAGCGTTTTAAAACGCATATCTCGAGTCTTCTTCTGAGTCTTCTCCTTCCAGCCTGTTACTTCACAGACGAGTCTATCAAGCAACGTTATGTTAGCCTAGTGCAGTTTCGTGAAACCTGTCAAAAATTGCCTGATAACGCCAGCATTCGTACTTCCGGGATTAATCATTAAACAATAAAGAAATGTCTGTGAGTAATTAAAGTTGTTGTTTTTTTTTTTTTGTTTGTTTGATTGTTTTTTTTATCGTGCTAGCAAATATAAA
>VUQI01024248.1:2084-14860 GCA_015106735.1 Paratilapia polleni | reverse complement strand
TGTGGGGTCGTCTTCTTGGGACGCCCACTTCGTGGCCTGTCTCTGACATCCCCCATTATATGGAACTTGGCCTTCAATTTGGAGATGGTACTAGGCCTCACTCTAAATAATGCTGAAACTTGGTTTTGCAGAACACCAGCTTGAAGTTGCCCTATGGCACGGGCCCTATCCAGATCAGTCAAACGTGGCATGCTTGGAGCAGACACCAACTGACCGCTGTAGTAGGGTCCATATTCACAGGTGTTGCTAATCAGGTGCCAATCAGGCACCTGATTGTCACCACCTGGAGTACCAGAAGCTCAAAACAAGAGTCAATAGCAGAATAAGCTGTTTGGCATTGGCAGAGAAGATTTGGCAAGTTCTTCACAGTTAGAGATGGAGTGAGGAGAGGGATAGCAAAGGTAGATCAGCTGTGCAGGAACGCAGTGTCCACCTGATGAATCCCCTCTTTTGGATCAGTTCCCAATCTTTTTGCTCTGAGGGAGATGTCTGCCTCTTTACCTCCTAAAGGTTCTTCTTCTTCTGTCTGCCTGCTTTTTCCTGGCAGTATTAAAACATTGGGAGTTACACTGAGAGCTTAAGTTCACCATAAATCATCACTGCTGGGAGGCACACCTCAACATTTTGATTTATGCATTGTTACTATAAACCGGTTTGCTATAGAAGCTTTAGATTTTATGTTCACAAAACTGCTTCTAATTCAAATCAAATTATTTAAGACTTTTCTGGCTTTACATTTAATTTTTAATAACTAAGCCTGCAGTTTCTCATAGTTTCTCAGCCAAAGAGTTAGGACCTGACTTGGGGTCAGCTGATAAACAAAAAGGGTCCTGTATGTTTTCTAGTATGTTGATAGTTGATTTAAAAACTTGAACCTGTTACTTTGGTTTGAGTTTTTTCTTCTTTTTAATCATCATTTGACCCCTCTGGTTTACTGCAGGACCTTCAGGGGGGTCCTGACCCCCACACTGGGATTCATGGATCTAAAGAGCTTGAGAGGATTAACTCAAATCCTGGCAAGACTTTCTCTTCTTTTTCTTTCTCCTTCTGTGCTTTTTGTTATTTTCCTGCTTTTCTTTGTTTACTTCTTCATCTGCTCTTTAAAAACATTAAAATGTACTGAACTAACCTGTCTCACTCTGGACTTTACCCCACCTGAGCACATTTTACAGCAACTTGTTTATTTATTTATTTTATTTATTTATTTTTTCTTTCCTCAGCCATTTCACCTTTTTTTCGTTTGAGTCTCTCCAAACTTTCCCAGACATCTAATTTCTTTCTCATGTGTATTTAAAACCAGATATACCCCCTTCACCCTCTTCTCTCACCCCCACATGCCTTTAATCCCCTCTCTATAGTCTCCCCACACTCTCTCTTAATCTCTATTGTTTCTCAGCCTCGCTCGCTCTTTGGGGGTCGGATCAGATTAGCGGTGTGATGATGAGCCGTCACTGCAGTCGTGTGACCAAACTGCAGCTTTACTGTTGGATTGTGTGTGTGTGTTTTAAACACTGATTCAACAAGTCACATTTCTGTGTGTTTGAAAGGTTAAAGACATTTAGAGTTTCCCGATTCGACACCTTCACCTCCCAAACTCTGCGAACAGAATACATTATTTTACGTTGAGTAATATGTGACAGTTGGGTCTTGATACTGGGAACCATTGATTATAAATCTGATTCATTTGTAAGGGAAAAGATTCATTTATGTGTGCTGGAATTAATTAATAAATGCAAAATAAAAGGTTTATCAAATATACTTTACTTTTAATGGATGTAAAGCAGCAGAAATATTGATGAAACCACCCAGAAAGGTAAGTATTAGTTGTTGTATAGCACTGTATGTAGCTGGAGGGAGTTGTGTGTCTGAAATTCATGTCTTTTTTCTCACAGTGGTGATACTGACTTGTGTAATAGGTACTAGCATATGCCTTTAAATCCGTGTCTTGCTGCCATGCAGGTCTTTGGTCAGCTATTTAAAATAAACTGCAGTGGAAAGTGTTTGAAAATATTAATAAGAAATATTAATAATCTGAAGACACTGAGGTGAGACAACAGGCAAAAACCTGTTTTCATGCACTGATCAGTTTTGAGAGTTTGAGCTGTTTGCCTTCTTTCAGATGAAGTGGGAAAATAAACATCAAAAATAAGTATTTTACATTGTACGGCATACTGTCTGTTGGGTTTTAATGCCAGTTAGACTATTAATATTTCTTTAATCATAAGTGTCATCCAGTATCACAAAGTACTGTTTTTGTGGATTTTGAACAGAAGGACCCAAATGCAGAATGACGGCAACAAAAGATGAACCTTTATTCAGTTTGTATGCAAAGTCCAGGAAACAAATCCAAAACGGGAGCAAACAAAATCAAAAATCCAAATCCAAACAGTAACTGGCAGAACAAGGAGGACACAGGGAATAATACACAGATGCTATGACAAAGGGGAAGAACAGACCATTTACACCCAAGAGGTAATCAGGGAAGTGGGAATAGCTGGGGGAACCAGACACAGGTGCAGACAATCAAGACAATGAGACAGGGGAGGAAATAAAACTCATAACAAGACATGAGAGGAAGCTAATTAACAGAATAAAACAGGAAATGAACAAATGACAATTACCAAAACAGGGAAACATAAAGCATGGAAATAAATATCAGATATGGATGAACTAATTCCAGCGAACACAGAAAGATGAAGGGAAACACTGACGAGACTAATAAATATAAATATATGTGTGTGTGTGTGTATACATATATATATATATATGTATGTATATATAGAGAACAAACAGAATGAAACAGAAAACACAGACAGCCTAATAAAATGAAGGCAGAAACCAAAAACATACAAAACTAAAAGTTACCAAATGAACAATAAAGTGAAACAGGAACCAAAACACAGACTCACAAAACTGGAACTAATTATTAGGAAAACACTAAAGACTCAATAATATCACAAGAAATAAAACTCACAATAAGGATAACGAAGAAATCACAGCAGGAATCCAAAAATTTAACAAACATAAAAATCAAAACAATAAAACCCAAACAGAAACCCAAACTCAAAAATACAACAAAACCCGAGGACTATGATAAGCACCTAACATAATAATCTACTGGGTGATTAATAGAATTTAAGAGATTATAGAGCACCTGAAGATTTCTGATCTCTCCATCTTCTAAAGTGGCACTATTCGATTTTATTAAAACTGTTTACTTTGACTTTCAGATAAGCAAAGTCAGATCATCATCATAAACTACAGTCATGGCCAAAAGTTTTGGCAGTGGCACAAATTTTGTGTTTCATCCAATTTTCAGCTTCAGTTTTTATTTAGATTTTTCATTTTATTTTATTTTATTTTTTTACATTGGGGAGTTTCCTGGCCATGGATCCAAAATGTTAATTTGGTGATCTTCAAGCCTCTTAGTTATCACTTTTGCCTTGTGACGTGGTGCTCCAACATGCTGAAAAATGTACAGATTGTCATCAAATTGCTTCTGGATCATTGGAAGAAGTTGGTCTTTGAGGAAGTTTTTAGTGTGGTCAGTCCTTATAACTATAAAAATTAAACACTTTTTATTATGATCAAAGAGTTTCTTTCTTTTTGTCTTAAGTTGATTTTTAAATAATCTGCAAGTCTGCATTTTTTAATCCTTCAAAGGACTGCATTTTGTGGTTAAGAGCACATGATCTGCATGGATTCACTCCCTTCTGTTTCCACATGTTCATTCATTTAACTGCCTTAATTAAAAAAGGTCATTTATGCATCTACATGAGGTGTGAATGACAGCTTAAGTGATGCTCTGTCTGATGTCTTGTTTCACTGCAGCAGAGTCGACTCAATGCTGCAGAGTAATGAGCAGCGAGCGTGTTTCATTCAATAGATTTCAACCAGAGAATAATCACAAATGAATGAATCACAAATGAATGGTTACAACACACACACACACACACACATTTGACCTGAAAAACACCATGAAGACAAACTGCACACACAGAGCCATCTGCCACTCAGATACATCACCACTGTTTCCAAGTGTGGTCTGAGGGCCACAGGAGGCCCCGCTGAGGGCTGCAAGGGGTCCTTCATACAACAAAACACACAACGGTGAAGCTGAAGAAGAATTAATAGTTTTCTTTTACAGATTCAGTCTTTGTTTTGAATGGGTGAGTTTAAGAAAGAACCAAAAAACAAAAAGAACCATTATTTTTCATCACTAGATGACTGGAAATTTCTTACTCATAATGAATAACAAAACCTGATATAGAATAAAATTACATTATTTTCAATGTAACAATTTAACATAAATTTTTAAACAAGTAACACACAAAAGGTTTAAAACTGCCTCCACACCATGGGTGAATTGAATCCCTGGACCAGAAGGATATCTGGATCCAGATCAGTTTATGATATTTCTTTTGAGAACATCAAGATGATGTTTCCCAGTTTTTCTCATCAGTTTGATGTGTATTTATGAAGATATGATGCCAGTCTTGCCCTGTCTCCCAGTAGTAAATAGTCCTTCCTGAAATTCCTGGGCCCAGATCTGGATCGACTCCAAAAGTTAATCACTTCTAAGTTGGGCCAAGCCCCACCTCTGGGAGCATTTTCATGCAAATCTGTCCATAGGTTTTAGATTAATGTTGTCAACAAACAGGCAAATAAACAGAATCAACCACGTAAGTTTTTGGGAGAGGTAACAAATAAAACACAGTCAAATATAACTTGCAACTCAATACTGTCTAATATTGTCGGGTCTTTACCCTAAAATATAAAGCGCTTTGAGGCGACTGTTGTTGTGATTTGGCGCTATATAAATAAAATTGAATTGAATTGAATTGAAAACATCTCAATGAAAAGAGACACAAAACCATAGACTATACATGATGGACGTACCACTATCACTGAGGCTTGGATGACTGGGACGTCATCCAGTCTTATCAAGCTGCATTCATAGACTGTATGGGTGGTCACACAGACAAAGATACCTGTCAATTAGTGCTAAGTAACTGACTAAAATCCCAGAATTTCACTCACTAAAACACAGCACAGACTTCTTGGATGCTCTGTTAGAACAATTAACAGACTGCATTAAAAATGCTCCAAAAGGCTCCAACTGCACAAACACGGTCCAGAGATCCAGTTCAGGGACTCCAATTAGCTGAGGTGAAGCCTAGCAGACAGCTAGCAGCTACAGCCACCTGTGTCACCATCCACCTGTCAGTCAAAGAGGCCACGCCCCTAGTAGTGCAAACTTTAATCGGACATTAGAGGAACTGCAGGTTTGGCACTGCCATGTGGACTTTCAGCCCTGGAGGTTAAAGCTCGCATAAAACATTCATATTCATGTAACACAATATGTAATGTTACACAAAACAAAGTGTGACAAGTGTACAGTTTAAATTCAAACATGATCTAATGCATCAAACAATCTATTTTAATCTTAAGTCATTTCCTGCTGTTATTACAATATGGTTTTATGAGTTATTTAGTGATCAGCAATCAACACAAAGAAATACCGAATCCACTGAATGCCTTGTTGATAGACAGCTCAGATTCTGTGTATAATAAAGTTTTAATTGAAGCTTTGCAGCGGCGCCTCTGTCAGCACTTTGCTGCACGGCGTCTCAATGAGATTTAGATATCGAGGAACTTTAAAAAGCTAGTTAAGTGCCATTCAGCTGCGCTCAAAGGCGAAGTATTGAAAAAGCCAAAATGAGAGTGTAAAGAGCGTCGGATGCCATCTCCTGCGCCGCACAGAAAGCCCTCCCCAGCTGGCAGCGCAGAGTCCGTCGGCTGAAGGCTTTCACTCTGGGACAAAAGATATCTAATTGAGAACAAACTGTCAGTGAAAGAGACGAGACCGTGACCGGAGAGGGGGCCGCTCCGGGCCGCAGGCCAGCTCCAGGGGCCCCGGGCTCAGTCTATCGCCGGCCTTCGGCCCCTTCGGGCTCCTCAAACCTCTTCTGACTGACACAAGAGGCCACAGAGGATAACACGCGCAGCGGCCCGGCACAAAGGCTTTTCAGAGCAGACACAGTCCGAACTCAGCCGACTGTCAAGTGTGAAGAAGAGGAGGAGGAGGAGGAGGAGGAGAGGCTGAAAGGACGCAGAGACAGATAAGTGTGAGGTCTGAGGAGGAGGAGGGAGCATGCACCTCTGCAGGGTCCAGAAACCAGAGTGACTCTGCACATCTGCAGCTTCATCGTCATTAAAGGAAACAGTTTTCATTCATTCGAGAAGGTGATACGTGTTTGTTCTTTTAGAGTTTTACAGATTTATCCAGCCATCTTCTGCCATGGATGAATGGATAAATACAGATTTATTTGAATACAAAAAAACTGCACTTTGTCTCCTAAAGTGATGTTTGGATCTTTCCATAGTTTGTGTTTGAATGTTGTCTAAAAAACTGCAGATGTACAAAACATTTGACAGCTCTAAATAAAATGTCATGATTTTTGATGATTTTTTTCCTCAACTGGGAGTGTGCTACAACTAAAGCAGAACTTTCTGAGAGATTTCTAAGGTTTTAAAACTATGTTCAGAAATGATTTCCTACATTTAAACATGACTTTTTGTGAGTCTTTAAAAATGTTTGTGGTTGTATAGATAATAATTCTGGCTCTCAAAACAACAAATTACAAATTGAAATCTGAGTCAAAAATAATTCTAGTTTGTTCTTTAAGCTCGTTTTAGCTTTTACAAACTAAACTCAATATTAAGGATATTTTCCTCTGCTTTGTATTGATATATTTAGGGGGGGGGGGTAAATTTAACCAGTTTTTAACCTGTTCTACAGCCTTAAATGGACACCTGTATAAGTGTAGGATTTTATAGTTCAACAGGTGATTTTTCCTCTGGTTTGATTCCCTGACATCTTGCAGTAAATCTTCTGCATTTTAACCCGTTCACCCCCAGCTCCTCGCAGTCCTTTCAGTCCTGTTTTTGTGCAGGATCTTCTCTCTGGCCTTATGCTCCACTGCTGCAATGTTTGGCGTGCGAGATGAAAAGCAGCTCCACCACCAACAGAGCTGAATGGTCATTGTGAGGTTCACAAAGGCGGCTGCAGGGGAACACAAGACTCACTCGTCTCAATGGTTCACTTTGGGAACTCAGACAAAGGCGTAAAAACACAGATAGAGGCTCCAAAAGAGAAGCACCACTCGAATCTGAGGGACTCATCTGGGTTTGTGCTCTCTGTTAAACACGCCATCAATCACCCCATCAGTCGTGCTCCGGCTGACCTGATTTACATGTTCGCACAGGAGCATCAATCATCCCAAACCTGCAGGAGTGTTCCCAAAAGCTGAGAGGGAAAGTTTACTGCACCTGACCTACTGCCTTCTATTTGTATCATAATATCATGATGCTTTCTGCCAAATTCACTGCGAAACATCAAAGTTTAAGTGTTAAATGTTGTCTGAAGAGAAGCGAACACCTCGTTCAGCCTGAAAACATAATCCAGCTCTCCTGGGTTGAACACACGCTGAGTTTTGGTCCGTGTTTGCAGGAACTGGCTTGGGTAGACCTTTATAAAATTAGACAAATCTGAGAAAATTTCCTACCTGGCCTCCTCGGAATCAGCTGACTGTTTTCGTACAATAACTTTCGTATATTTACTGAAGCCATTAAAAAACTTTACCTTCATACTGTGAATATTTCCCAAGTTAGAGGCCCTCTAAGTACATGGGGTGGATCAAAATTTGACACTTTTAGCTGCCTTATTTTTTCCAGCAATTTGAGCCCTCATAACTTAATAAGTACACCAGATGTTCACATGAAATTTTCAGGGCTGAAAAACACATTTAAACTCTGTTAAAAACTGCAACCAAATCAATTTTGCACCTACTCCAAGTCTCACAATCTAAAGACAAAATCTGTTTTTTGTTCAGCAGGATTTTTTCTATAACTGACTGTGAGCATCAGCATCCTGGGATTTATCATCATAGAATAAACTACAAATTTAACGGCTGTGATGTAGGGGAACAGAAACAAGCATTGGTACCCTGGATGCAAAAGTGCAGAACACTGACACAGAGAACTGACCTCAGGGATTTAATTCGCAATGCTCCAGAATGTGCACAGGTGTTTTGTGAGCGCAGAATCTCAGGCTGAAGTGCAGAGTGAGCAGGCAGGTAAGAGGCCCACTGGCACATGTGGGAGATGAAGAGCACAAGGAGCATGAGCAGAGCCAGAGAGAAAAGCTTTGACGGTATTCACTGAGGAGATGTGCTGGTCTTTAAATGCTGCAGGTAATAGACATGCCTCACAAACACAGAGGAACCTAAGACACAGGCTGAGTGAAGGAAAGGTGCTTCAAAGGTTCCTTTATCATCTCCTTTAGCAGAGGATACTCTGCTAAATAATCAACATGACTGACAAGTGACACAGATTAAGGAAATCTTAATTATTAGTGCATTTTTCATTTCATGCTGTGACCTGCTGATATTTTTTGAACCTTCAGTGACAGGCTGTCAAACCACTGAACTGCTGCTGTAATAAAATCTGCTTCTTATCAAGCTGTTGTTTTGCATTAAAATGCTCAGTGTGAATTTAAGGTTTACCATAGTTCACCTTGCATTACTTATGTCGATTGCTGTATTACAGTCTTTAGCATTATCATTCATTTGTCTTCAGTCACAGAGAGCCTGAATAAAGTGCTTATAAATTCTCCTTCACCTTATCACATTTTCCATCGAGGAAAAGGCAACAGAGACAAAGTAAAGAGAGAAAGTACTGAAAGTATGCAGGGACCACGACACACAGATGTGGGGTTACATCTGGTGTGAAAATGGTGCACGTGTTTCATGTGGTGAACAACAGCCTATGAGGTACGTTTTTCTCTCATTTGGTGGTGTATATAAACCCCAGCCATATTAAAAAGACAGTTCACACAATAAATGAGCCGCCATTGGTGCAAATAAACAGCAATGCTCAAAGAGAGAGGTGGAAGAAAGCTGCTGTTCTCTGAGTTTAGGTAATTTGATGAGAAGAAACTCAAATTTTATGAGATTATATTGTATTCACAAATTTACAATAAAAAAAAAAAACTTTCTAGAATAGTATTTTTGGTTTTGTTTTTGCTATTGCTATGAAGGCACCACAGACCTCGCTGCAGCTGATCTTTGCAGTGGGACTCATTGCTAAATAAATCCTGATGATTTCAGTCCAGAATCATGACTGTCAGAAGCTTTCAGACTTTGAATAGGGCCCATTCAGAACACAACATCGCTGATTCAGATCAGCAACACTTGTCTTCCACACAACAGATGAAGGAAATGATTGACTACATTGTCCAGCCTATTGCAGCTCCTCACCAGCATATTTTTTACTTATAAATTTTGGATTTTTTTTTTCTTGTACATTTATACCTTTTTTTTAAAACAATATTTTTATTGGTTTTCTCTTAAACCACAACATGAATTTAAACAATGGTAAACATAAAATCAGCCATCCAACACATGGCGACCAAAATTAAGATTGGAAACAACAACAACAATAACTATAATAATTAAATAATAATTAATAATAATAATCAAAGAAAACAAGAAAAACAACATGTTATTAAAATTATGTATTTTGTTTCTGCTGCTTTCTCTTTGATTATATAAATCAGTTTCTCCAATGCAATATAAGTGGCCATCTCTTTCAGCCATGCATGAACTGAAGGCACATCAATTTTTCTCCATGATAAAACTATCATCCTCCTGGCCAGCAGGAGTTCAAAGTCAATTAGAGTTGACTGCTTTGAGTTAACCGTAATGTTGTTTGGGTACATACCTAAAAAATATTTATACCTTTTAATCTTTTCTCTCTTTGTTTCTACTCTTAAAAATATTCCAGCGCCTTCTTTTCTTTTCTTTTCTTTGTGTTTTTAAAACTTTTATGATGATGAATATGTAAGTGCAGATATTGATGTTACATTTCTGCAGGATCATCGCTGTGCAGAGTACGGTGGCCCTGAGAGGTCAAATGCACTGCAACTTAAGAAAACACCAGCAAATAGAAAAATGCTGCAAAAGCACACAAAACACAACGGAAGTAGAAAAAAACAAAACAGAAGTTGAAAAAAAAACTTTTTAAAAATTTTTTCCCCCCAAAACTTTATTGAACATAAGTACAAACAAACAAAGGCAAGTATCTATCAATCAAAAGCACACACCATAGCAATAACACAAGTTGAACAAATAAAAAAAAAAAACTTGTGTGTGTCATGGTCCTGGGTTTTGGGCCCAGCGTTTTGAGTTTTTGATCTTTTTAGTTTTAGTTGTTAGTTAATATTCTCTGTTTGTGTTTCATGTCTTTTTCCTGAGCTTCAGTTTTAATTCTCCTTCTGGTCTTGTTATTTATAGTATCTTGTATTTTCAGTTCATTTGTGGTCCAGTTTTTGTCCTGATCTCTATGTGTCTGGCTGTCAAGTCTCCGTCTCGTTTGTTTGTACATATGTTCAATAAAGTTTTGGGTGGAAAAAAAACTCACTTCCGTTGTGTTTTATTCAACTTCCGTTTTGTTTTTTCCTATTCCCGTTGTGTTTTGTGTGCTTTTGCAACGTTTTTCTATTTGCTGCTGTTTTCTGAAGTTGCAGTGCGTTTGACCTCTCAGGGCCACCGTAGCAGAGGCCTCACAGAGTTTACATTTTAAAAACAGCAGGTCACAAATCGCAGGTGAAAGGTTACTGTGATGACTACTGTGGGGGTTTACGTCAGCTTTATAGGACCTAAGAAATAGTACTGACGGTAAACGCTCTTAAAGTTGTACAGAAATTTGAAATTGAACCTGTTTTGATCTTTTATTGCATATCGATATCTGGATATTGTGTTCACTCCTTTGTAGCAGTTGCATTCATGGGACACACACATTGGTGAAGAATTAGGGGAAGACAGGATTACATATATACACTGAGGACTAATGAGGGATCACGAACAGGAGGGAGACACAGGTGCACCTAACTGGTGAAGACAATCAGACAAAGAGGAAGTAAAAACTGAAACAAGACATAGGAGAAAAACAGCTATCAAAGTAAAACAGGAAATAACCAAAAGACATGTTATTTAATATGGAGACAAGAAGACTCACACTTGACATGATACAGAGAAAGAGGAACATTATCCAAACATTATCCAAAAAAATTAAAAATTAAAAATTAAATCAAACCTAGAACCACAGTTCAAAATATTAACAAAAGCCCCAAAACACATTCAGCATTCAGCAACCCAGGACCAAGACACAAGACAGTGTGTGAGTCTGGTATAAGCCTGCAAACACAGACAGAAAACAGAGGAAACCACCTGTATACAACAGAGGGATGATTTTAATTCAGCATAAAATATTAAGTGAATAATCATGTGTAATGATTGTATAATAATCTGAAAGGATGACAAACTGTCGGAGCAAAGAGATTAATGTGACACCTGATGTTGTGATGTTGGTATTTGCCGTTTGCAGAGCCAGTCGCATCACACTGTTTGTTTTGGAAACAAGCATCACATATTACTGCGTCCTGTCAGAGTGGACGGACGGATAGACGGAGGAGGAGGAGGAGGATGAAGCAGTGATTATTCCTCCCTCAGAGTCCTCCCATCTGTCCCCGATTCTGCCCGGCCTGAGCCTCTTTCACAGCGGCTGACAGGAGCCCACAACCACAGAGCACACACACACATACACACACACACACACCCACACACACAAAACCCATCCCACCAAACCCCACCCCGCGGACCCCCGATTGTGTTCCTGTGCACCAAA
Source organism: Paratilapia polleni (assembly GCA_015106735.1). Classification (NCBI taxonomy): domain Eukaryota; kingdom Metazoa; phylum Chordata; class Actinopteri; order Cichliformes; family Cichlidae; genus Paratilapia; species Paratilapia polleni. Next base: position 3,112 of record VUQI01024248.1, on the reverse strand, counting down.
GCACTCTTCTATAGCTTTTTGATTGGCTTTCAATCCCCACACCACTGACAAGGTTCTGTATGGGAGGAGTGTGTGTCTCTGTGTGTGTGTTAGTGTGTGTAGGAGTGTGTGGTGGGCTTACTAAGGAGATTTAGTGAAGGGTGAGGGGGGCACAGAGGTGATTTTTCAGGGGAGGAGGAGGACGAAAGTAAAAACTGGGACAGATGGGGCTGATTGTTGCTCTCTACGCAAATTAAGGAGCGAGACATCTGGAGAGAGACGGAGCGGCCGACCGAGGCAATTAAGACTGAAGAGAGAGACCGGTTCCACAAGTTAGAATAATTTTAGTGTAAAACAGAGCAAATTGATACAAAAAGGTAAAAAAAAATGGCCCTGACAGTTCACAAAAATGTCTTATTCGAGAGTCAAACTCACCCTGAGCCGAGCTGCCAGCAGCCGAGTCATCAAGACCACGTCCTCTGTCCTCTGACCCCTCACAGTTTTCCTTGCTTTCCAAATACCTCATTTAGCCAAGCCTGAAATGAAATTCATTAGCGTGTGCACAGCTTTCTTCTTCAGAGTCCTGTGAGCCATATATAAGAAGACTTAAATCGAGTAAAAACTAGTGGGGAAACCTCAGAGGACATCACCCTGACGAAATTTAACCATAAACGACTTCCTTCAGATCTCTTGGACTTGCTTTTTTGTAGTATCGTCTTTTTAATCATATCTAACTCTTTTTTAATCATTTGTGTATTATTTTTAACATTTTCTTGTGCAATTTTCCGGTTATAATTGCATTAATTTATTATGTTCACATTGTGTGTTTTGTATTTTTCTTTGTGATCTTTTCTTCTGTCTCAACTTTACTTTAATTTCATCTTGTTTTTCTTTTTTTCTCTTTGAATTTACTTTTCAGATTTTTCTTGTCTGTCAAAGTTTTTAAAGGTGCTATATGAAAAAAATTATTATTATTTTTTATCATTACGTCACAATTTTAGGAATGGGTGGGATGTTTTTTTGCAACTTTTTGTCCCTGGAGTGGAGGT
>VUQI01024246.1:2530-35785 GCA_015106735.1 Paratilapia polleni | reverse complement strand
AAACAACACACCTTTACATGAACTACTGTTGGTCACTGCCCTAATTCTGTAATATTTAGCCAAAAAATTTTAACACAAATACCCTTTTTTTTTTTTTTTTGCTTTTTTATTCATGCTGTTGATTTTTTTGTTTGTTTTTTTTGCTTTTTGTGGTTTTTAACACACGCTTATTTCCACATCTACAGTCTCCCCCAACTAACCAAGGCTTGCTCACTTAGTTGTGGAAGATCTGTTTCAAATGAAACATTGTTCATCAGATTGCCCTTGTTGCCTTCTTCCGAGTGATCTAAATCTTCTCCTCAGGGATCTGCTGGCTGTCTCTCTTGCAGGTTGGTCATCAGTACTCTCTGTCTGGGTTCTTTGTTCCATAGTCAAATGCTGACTGTCACCAACAACTGCTTGTTTTTTGTCTTTGGATGTCTGAGGTTTCTTCTCAGGAGCAACAGTTTGTTCTTTCTCGGCAGAAGTTGCAGGTTTCTTCTCAGGACCAACCAGCTGTTTTCCCTCATCAAAAGTCTCAGCTTTTTTCTTAGGACAGTCTGCTTGCTTTCTCTCTTCGAATGTTGCCACAGGTTTCTTCTCAGAGAACACTGCTGGTTTACTTTCTTTAAGCGTTTCAGGCTCCTTATCACTATCCTCACTTTCTGTTGTGTCCTCATCGCTGTCCACAAATTCTTCAGTCAGGTTGTCTAACGCATTAAAGCTATCTACCATGAAATGTTTTAGGAGGCTTTTCAGATCTTCTCTGAGCTTTCTCAGTTCCTCTGACCTGTTGATTATCCGGATGGTAACAGTTTCCTCTTGCTGACTGGCTGTAGCATCCTTTGCTTGTTTTGGATTTCTCACCTTGGTTTTTCTGCTTTTCTGACTTTTGTTTTCTGTTGTCCATGTTTGTTTCCGTGGAGTCTTGCGTGTGATGCTGTGAAATGAGCGGTTCTGTTAAAGCTGCTGGATGGATGTTTAAAACACAAAAGTGCTTGAGAAATGTGTGTGTGAGACAGACCAAAAGAACTTGTCTTTTCATATAAAGTCATTCTGGACCTGTTGATGACATCACAGGCTTCAGAGCCAGTGTAGTGTTTCTAAAAAAGAACATGCCGTTGCATTTGATGCATCAGTGGCAGCACCAGTATTGAACCTTACCTCCATCAGCTTGTCAGATGCTGTCACATAGTCCAGCAAATATTTGTGCTGCCTCTGATTCAGATCCAGAGTTTTTTTCTGTAAACCAAATTTCTCTCAGAAGGAAGTTTCCTCTTCAGCTTAGTTGAGGTTGCGCCGTATATGAAAGTGATATATTTCCCCCTGTATTAACCTCCTTGCTGGTTTTTACAGTCATGTGGGGAAAAATCTTTCATAGGACTCTCTGCAGTCCTGTGAAAAACTAAGTACACCCCATCATTCAGTAGCAGAACCACCTTTAGTAGCAATAAGTAGAAGTAATCATTTATTGTATGACTATCGGTTTCTCACAGGTTTGTGGAAGAACTTTGGCCCACTCGTCTTTACAGCATTGCTTCAGTTCATTATAATTTGTGGACATTTTTTATGCACAGCCCTCCTAAGGTCCCTCCGCAGCATTTCAGTCAGGTTGAGGTCTGGACTTTGACTGGTCCATTGCAGCACCCTGATTTTTTTTCTTTTTCAGCCATTCTGTTGTAGATTTGCTGCTGTGTTTGGGATCATTGTCCTGCTGCATGACCCAGTTTGGTCCAAGCTTTATCTGTCAGACAGACGGCCTCACATCTGACTCTAGAATACTTTGGTATACAGAGGAGTTCATGGTGGACTCAGTGACTGCAAGGTGTCCAGGTCCTGTGGCTGCAAAACGAGCCCACATCATCATCCCTCCACCACCGTGCTGACAGCTGGTCTGAGGTGTTTGTGCTGATATACTGAGTTTGGGTTTGCGCATTATGGACAAACATCTCCACTTCGGTCTCGTCTGTCCAAAGGACATTGTTCCAGAAGTCTTGTGGTTTGTTCAGATGCAACTTTGTAAACCTAAGCTGTGCTGCCGTGTTCTTTTTAGTGAGAAGAGGCTTTCTGCTGGGAACCCTTCCAAACAAGCCATACTTGTTCAGTCTTTTTCTAATTATATTATCGTGAACTTTAATATTTAACATGCTAACTGAGGCCTGTAGAGTCTGAGATGGAGCTCTTGGGTTTTTTGCAGTTTCTCTGTGTTGCACAGTCTGACCTTGAGGTGAAGTTACTGGGACGTCCACTCCTGGGAAGATTGTGGCATTGTGTTAACACACAGCTGAATGCTCCAGACCTGCAAACTGCCAAAACTTCTGCTTTTCACACTTGCTGATGATCAGTTAATCAGGTGCATTTAATTAGCAGCATCTGGCTGCTATTTAAATGCTAATGCTGCTAATTAATTCCTTTGGAAGCAGTAAGGATGGACTTCGTTTTTCACAGGACAGCACAGAGTCATGTGAAACCTTTATTTTTCACATGACTGTATATGTGGTTTCATGGGTCTCACTGTCATAATTTCCACCACCTGGCAATTAAATGTTTTTTTTTTTAGAGGAAATGACAAACTACTGATATGATAAATTAACAATCCATCTATAGCTTTATTGATATTTGTACATTGCAATATTGTATTCACACTTGAATCTTAAAAAAAAAACAAAAACAAAAAAAGAGTGAACGGGTATTTTTCAGACTTCTTCCATTTCCTTTCCTGTTTGTGTCTGCAGTTCTGGTCCCTGTGTGGTAACGCTCTCACTCCAAAGCGGGGGATTTTTGGGAAGACGGGCGACCTGCAGACCATCTTGTGTGTGGCCTCAGCTAAAGATGACATCACATACTCCGGGGCGCTCAACGGAGACATTTACGTCTGGAAGGGACTTAACCTGATACGAACGGTTCAGTCTGCTCACGGCGTGAGTCTCATCTCTGCTTCACTTCCATCATGGCAGAAAATCCTGGACACTGGGGGGGGGGGGTTAATAACAGAAGAATGTACTAAATTCAAATAAATTTTATTTCTATAGCACCACTTTACAACAACACTCATCTCTAGGTGCTTTGTATAGTAAGGTAAAGACCTAAGAACATTAGACAGAGGACCCAACAGTTCAATAAACACTGAAATATTTGAAAAGTCTAGTGCTTTAAACGCAACGTAAAAACCCTCCTGTTAGTCCTACTGAGCCCAAAATGAATGCAGTTCACCCAGAGGATGCTCATGATAATCCTTAATGAAAAGGAGTGAATAAAGCTAAAAGGATAAAATAACTACTTAAACCTGCTTCTAGAGCAAAAAAAGTACTGACTACATGGCAGGATTGAAATGAAACAAAGTCTCTTTCTCCTACATGGATTTAGATTTCGCACATCAAACAGCATATTTTAGCAGATTGGTGGGTTAAAGCTACTTTTTGTAAAAACTCTATGCAGAATTTAATAAAAAGCTTTCACCACAAGGTGGCAGCATTTTATCAGGAAGTTTTAGTGTAGCATCCCACCCCGCTCTGTATGTTTGAAATGATTTTCTGGTGCTATCTTTAAAGACATGCTCTTTTAGCTACCATAATAAGTTGGCCAAGTATCATAACAGCGGGTCTGCTACCAAACCATAGAAGTATTAGTTTCATCCATTACATCACTGAAGCTGGTGAAAATCATGATGGTGTAGGTTCCCATCATTGCTTCATTGTGTGTTTGTGTGTGTGTGTGTGTGTGTGTTCAGGCTGGTATCTTCAGCATGTATTCCTGTGAGGAGGGTTTTGCCACAGGCGGCAGAGACGGCTGCATCCGACTGTGGGACGTCGACTTCAAACCCATCACTAAGATCGACCTGCGAGAGGCTGAGCAGGGATACAAAGGTATGATCACAGGCTTTCCACGGGCCATCAAAAGGTCACCACAAAGGGGAAAGTGTTCTGCTTCAGGTTCTTGTCCTTTCATTATCACACATGTGCAAACAGGGAAAGGGTCTGAGTACATTCTCAAGTGACTGTAAATAATTTTAAATAAATGGCATTTACTTTGGAAGACTTCCCTGTGTCCTCTGGATTAATGGATCCAGATACATTAGTAGGTTCAATCTTAGGTGGAGACTGGATTAAATATGATTCATTTTGTGAAGGAAGGAAAGTTGGGTCAGTTAGACAAAGATTTGGACTTAACATGAGAGCTTTTTCCTTTCAGTCCACAAACACCTGCAGCCCTCATTCAAAACATATAAACCCACCGTCATTCCACTTAAAATCTGTCAAACCTGAGAAAAGTCCCCCCCGACCCCCTCAGAATCACCTGATTTTTATACAATAACTTTATAGAGATATCCACATGAAATTTTCATGCTGAAAAACACTTCTGAGCTCTGTTAAAAACTGCAACCAAATCAATTTTACACCCACTCCAAGATTAGTCTTTAATCTAAAGACTAAATCTGTTTTTTGGTTCAGCAATATTTTGTTTCCATAACCATCTCTGAGCATCAGTATGATGGGACATGTCATAGTTTCAGTGATTGGTACCAAACTGGCATTGGTACTCTGGATGTTTGACCTGTTTTCTGATAATTCACTGGAGAAAACTTCAAAAAATGCATTATGGGTAAACTTTCAGGGCTCATATCAGCATGTGGGATAGGTGGCTGCTCAGAATGAGAAATGAAAGAGTTAGAGCTTATGAAAGGTCTCCTTTTTACCTACGTTTGATACTAGGATCATCTTCTAGCTGTGATTCCTTCTGGGTTAAAATATTATCTATTTACTATCTAGTTATTATCTAGTTATTTTCTAATATTTTAACAAAAAATGCTGGAATAAAAACTAAAAAGTACCAAATTTGGGCGTACTTGTGTACTTTGAGGGCCTGTAACTCAGAAAATATTCACAATGTGAAGGTAAAATTGTGCATGGCTTGATTAAATAAAATAAAGTTATTGTACAAAAAATATCAGCTGATTCTGAGAGGGTCAGGTGAGAGACAGTGATCAATTTTTCACAGGATGATCCGTTATCTCTTTTCTAAAGTCACATCTCCCTCTGTCTCCTGGAGACAAGAATGAAGAGAAGAGAAGAAGTCTCTTACAAACCGAAGACCCTGATTTTCTTTTCTTTGAGAAGTAACGAGGAGACCTGAGGTGGAAAAGTTTCTCATCTTTCATCAGGGAATGACTGAATAATTGACCTGGTTTAGTACAGATCCAGAGGTGGTGGATGTTTGAACCCCTCTCCTCCTTCTGCCTCCTAAATGTCACTGCCCAGCAGGAGGCACAGACATACGGTATTCCTTCAGGAGAAGCTCGAGGGTGAACCGTTAATCCCACGGCCTCCTTTTAAAATCTCCTCTCTGAAGATTTCTGAGAAGAAAGTTAAAAAGGAAAAAGATGAAAGGAAGGAGATGAAGGTTTTGACATCTCCTGAGTGGGAAACGGGCTCATTCTGGAGAATTTGGAGGCTGAAGTTCAGAGCGTAGAAGCTAAATGTTACTCCTCAGGAGGAGGTGGCTTCTTGTTTAACACATTTCTGCAGCAGACACATGAAACAAGCTGCTCATTAACCGAAAACTATAGACTGTCAAAAACGAATGCAGCCTGTTAACTGCGTTTCTTTCAAAACCGTCTCAAACCAGCCAGTGTGAAATTCGTGGGCAGGAAGTGTGGGACCAGAATGTGTCAGAGTTCATTTTGTATTTTTATGAACACTAATAAATTTAAAGTGGACGTATTCTGCTCATTTCTCGCTCCATATTTTATTCTTGGACTCTCCTAGAGCAGCTTTACAAATGATCTGTTTTATCTTACACGGGGCCTTGGTGCAGCCCCTCAGTTCATCCTCTGTCTGAAACAGCCTGGTTTAGCTCCTCCCCCTTTAAGGCATCTGTCTTCTGATTGACTGCCTCTTGGCCAAATTTGTCAACATAACCAACATGACTCAGTCCACTACCTCCAAAAAGTGTTGTGTTTGGATTGTAATACCTGTTCTAAATTTTATAAATTCTGCCCTGATGAGCACATTTCAGAAAGACAAAAATTAGCCAATTAGAGTTCCTTGCTGCAGGTAGTTAGCTCCAAGAGAACAAGCAGGACAAAGAACCGGTGAAGAAATATAGATTAACATAAAAACAATATCCTGCCAAGATGTTTAAAATACTTTTTTTTACTGTTAATTTCTGTAGTTATTCAAATCTGCCACTGACATCTTATTTTTAAATCAGTCTTAAAGGCTGGTAAGAATCAATATATTGGTGCATCCCAAAAAATGTTTCAGGATGCTGATCCACATACGGTCCGATAATGAACCCCGTCTGCTCTGCATGTGGACCCAAATGACAGGAAGTACATCTGGAGGTTCACGTGTTATTTTTGTTTCTGTTTTCCTTCCTCTCTGTGGTTTAGAAGTGATTTGTTCAGGTAGAGTTTTCCTCTCTGTCAGAAACCCTTCCTTCACCTCTCCTGCAGTGCACCACGCTCTTCCTGTGTTGGAAGCTAAAGTAAAAATAATCTTTCCCAGTTATTTCCCATTTGCCTCATAAACTCCTCTGCTATCAGGGTGTTTTGGCTTGGGAACCTCCAGAGACGAGTTTCTAACAACATTACAGGAAAACATCACATGCTGAGTCGTGCCATCAGCCACAGCAGATGCTCTTAATTGGCGAGCGCTGAGCTGCTGAACGACTCCACTAATGTCATTTTCTGTGGTGGAGAAGAACAGTTTAACAGTGAAAAAACAAAATCTCACACATCTCTCTGATAGAAGGTGTCTGCATCTTCCTCCTGTCTGAGTTAAACTCTCACTGAGTCAGGTTCCACCAAAGAGTCAGCGGGTTAACGATTTTTCAAAACCTTTTCAAAACCTCAAGAATTAAATTCAACCTTTTTCTGCCACTTATCCATCGTGTGTGTGGGGGGGGGGGTCTAAGCAGAGATGGTCAGACTTCTCTCTCCCCAGCCACCTCCTCCACTCCTCTGTGGGGACACCGAGGCATTCCCAATCCAGCAGAGAGACATAATCTCTCCAGTGTGTCCTGGGTCTGCCCCGGAGCCTCCTCCCAGTTGGACATGCCTGGCCTACAAGGACTCAAGGAGGCATCCTGGTCAGAAAGCTGATCCACCTGAACCGGCTCTACTCTGAGCTCTTCATGCTGTCTCTAAGGCTGAGCCCAGACATCCTTCAGAGGAAGCTCATCTCTCCTCCATCGATTCCTTCAGTTGGGGCACAAACTCCTCCCCAGCCCAGAGTTGGCAATATACTCGAACTGTCATCCCTGCTGCTTCACACTTGGCTGCAAACAGCCTCACAGTGTGAGCTGGAGGTCATTGCTCAAAGAAAAAAGATGTAATCCTGAGACCACCTGACTAAATAGGATGAGGATAAAAAAGTAACCCCACATAAGTTTGTGCTGCCAGAAGCTAACCAGCGTCAGTGAAGCTGTACTGTCTCTGCAGCCTTTGGCTCGCAGGTTTCACATGTTTTCTGTGTTTAATCATCTTTAAATCAGACATTTATTTGACAGTTTGATGGGTTTTTTTTCTCTGCACCAATTAAACTAAAAACATACAGTGAAGTGTCTGAAGCTGGCTGTTAAAACGTCTCTTTCTATGTACAGGGTTTAGGGAATTAGTCGCTCTCAGCTCGTCATTTTTCAGCGAGGGTTACTGTTTTGAAGGGACGTGTTTCTTCTCCTAAATCTAACCAAATCATTTTTAGTGCATAAGCCTAGCTGATCCACAGTCACCTGGCTGCCATCCTGCAGCTTAGACCACTGCCACCCCTCCAGCCTCTTAAGGCGCACTTTGTAAATTCAAAAGCAGAAGTTATCTTTTGGCGTCTAATATTGCTTCAGCAACTGAGCTCACCTTCATTTATTTAACACCTTTAAAAACTGAGTTTACAAAGTGCTTTGGCAGTCAAAAAGCAGAAAACTCCAAGGAGCTGCAGGTTGAACCATAAACACTTCCTCTGCTCTGCTCCTTCTCTGCCTTTCTCTTATATTTATCTTTTATTTTTATCTGTTCTTTTATCTGTCTCTATGTTCTTTTCTTTCTTTCTTCTGTTTGTTTCTTTTTCCTGTTCTTACCCTCCTCCTCCCGACTCATTTTTATTTTTGTCTTTCTCCAGATATTTTGACAGTTTTTTGACACTTTTGCTACCTTCCTAATCTTCTTCTTTCTCCTTTTTTTCTGTTCGTCCTCCTTCAGGTCTGTCTATTCGCAGTGTCTGCTGGCGAGCCGACCGGATCCTGGCGGGGACGCAGGACAGCGAGATCTTTGAGGTGAGGAAGAAGACGAATGACAGGGAACAAAAACTCATGCTGTTCCTTTCCTGCAGTTACGGCTTTTAAAGAGTTATATTTTGGTTCTGTGAAGGCCTCCTGCTGAAACGCAGGGAACAAAGTGTTCTAAGATACTGTCGTTTTATTAACTGCTCATAAACAGCAAAATACTGCAGGTAAAAATACGCCACTAATTAACCTTTTCACTGAAACAGCAGATATGATGCCACTTTAAAATGTTAAAACGCTGTCTTAAATGACTCCACCTGTTTGTACCTGTGCAGGTGATGGTGAGGGATCGGGACAAACCGCTGCTCATCATGCAGGGGCACAGCGAGGGCGAGCTCTGGGCGCTCGACGTTCACCCCAAAAAACCTCTGGCTGTCACCGGCAGCGACGACCGCTCAGTCAGGTCGGTGCTGGACTATTCTGAACTGTGAATCATGCAAAGCTGCTGTAGTAGAGTCTAAAAATGAAAACAAAGAGTTGGAAATGTATGGTTCTCTAAAATCGGAGATAAGAGATGTCTCCTAGTTCAACCGATGCACCTCCCAACATCTGGGAGGCAGTTTAAGCCCGCCTTGGACAACAGTTGGTTGACATTAGAGGCTGATGCAGCTCACCTGGTCCTCCCAGGCTATAAAAGCTGCCTCAGATGAACCACTCAAAGACTCTTTATATTCCAGCTGGCTTCGACCCTCTTTAAATCACAATGATGTCAGATGATTAATTTGTGAACTCCAGTTTTCTTTCATGCTTTGTGCCACTATGGGCATGACATAGATCTTATATTGCATTTGTAACTGCCTTAAAAATATCTTAAAGTTGTAATTTAAATTGTTGAAACCTGCAGAAATCTACCTTATTATATCTGTGTGTGTGTGTGTGTGTGTGTGTATGTGTGTATGTGTGTCAGGTTGTGGAGTCTGGTGGATCACGCCCTCATCGCTCGCTGCAACATGGAGGAGGCAGTGCGGAGTGTGGCGTTCAGCGTGGACGGATCCCAGCTGGCTCTGGGCATGAAGGACGGATCCTTCACTGTGCTGAGAGTCAGGTGAGACACACACACACACACACACACACACACACACACACACACACAGCCTCAGGGCAATGTGTGAAGGTCCCAGCCTTTAATCTTCTGATTCGTGTTTCTGACACGATTTTTATCAGACTCGTCTCATATCTACTGATTTGTATCCATGTACATGGAATTTATGTTTTCCACTTATAAACACTGAAAAAGTCGAGATTTGCAGGCATTAAAACTACTCTTTGGTGACTGTTTGATGTTTTGCAATAACACCGGGCTGAATACACACAGCTTCTGTTTCTTTGTAACATGGCATTATCAGCATCTTTGTCTCCATCCCTCGCAGAGACATGACGGAGGTCGTTCACATCAAGGACAGGAAGGAGGTGATCCATGAGATGAAATTCTCGCCAGACGGAGCGTACCTCGCCGTCGGCTCCAACGATGGACTGGTGGACATCTACGCTGTCGCCCAGAGATACAAGAAGGTAGTGATGGAAGCACGGCGACACGTTAGAGAAGGTGCAGATGTTAAACGTGAAGCTAAATCCCTCTTTGGCTGTCTGCAGGTAGGAGAGTGCAGTAAATCCTCCAGTTTCATCACTCACCTGGACTGGACTCTGGACAGCAAGATCCTGCAGACCAACGATGGAGCTGGAGAACGCTTCTTCTACCGAATGCCCCGTGAGTCTCTGGAGTCGTATGTCCAACCTAATCCTCCTCATATTTAAAGCCGGGCTGATTCTGCTCATTTCCAGCTTCATGTATTTATTCTTGGGCTCTGCTAGAGTAGCTTTGCATGATTTGGAGTTCAAAAACCAAAACTAACACTGAAAGCATTAAAAACTAAATTTAAATTAAACGTTTTTAACAATAAAAAAATTGCTACAAAACTAAATGAAATGAAACTGAATTTAAATCAAAATACAAAACTAAGATAACTGACGCAGACTTTTTTGCTCCTGCGTATGGGTCCCAGATTTTTGTGCTACATCTCTGCACTTATATCTTTTTAAATATGCTGCCGTGGTGTTTTTCCGAACCGCTGACATGGTAAGAAAAAGTTGGAGCCATGTCAGCATCCTTTGTTTCTAATGTGGCCAGTGTTCAGCTGACTCTGTGTTTTCATATTTAATCGGTCTCTGAGGAATCAGTGAGTGGGTGCTGGAGATGTCTCTCTGCTCTGCAGGTAGCAGTCGTCTGCAGAAACCGGGCCTATTCTGCTCATTTCCACCTCCATATCTTTTTATTCTTGGACTCTCCCAGAGTAGCTTTGCATGATTTACACTTCAAAATAATCCTTCTTTATCTTACACTGGGCCTTGGTGGAGCCCCTCAGTTCATCCTCAGTCTGAAAACAAGTTGTTTTAGCTCCTCCCCCTTTAAGGCAACTTTCTTCTAATTGGCTGCCCCTCATAAACAGAAATGGGTGGGGCTTCTGTGCCAGAGATGACCATATAAGAGATATCTCCTCTTTGTGACATCATACAGGTCCATGAGTGTAAAAAACTAAACTAAACCTGAGCTTTTGGCTCGCAGGGATTACTGTACATACACTGACCTCATTATTAGAAACTGAGCATGTTTAATATAGGGTATTGTTTGGTCTTTACCCTGAAATATAAAGCGCCTTGAGGTGACTGTTGTGATTTGGCGCTGTATAAATAAAACTGAATTGAATTGAATTTAATTAATATCAACCTCCACCACTGAAACAGGACATATATGACAGGATATAAGGAAAAACAGAACAGGTCCACTTTAAGACATTTTTCTGAATTACAGGACAATAATCTTAATTTCTTTTATTGGATTATATTAAAATGTAAACACTAAAGTCACCTACATGTATTCACACAGTCCACATATTTTAAGAAATAAAAGATCAAATTGTTTTCAGAATAAATTACATTTTTAAAATGTTTAAAAATTAAATTAAATTAAAATAAATAAAATAAATGTTGTTTATTTTAGTAATCCACAATAAGAGCAATTTGTGTTTCAAAAGAATGATATGGCACCAGCAAGCACCTCATTGTCACAAGTATTAGGATACTAGAATTTAACATATCCAGATACACAAGAATGAAATAAAAATAAGACAAGAAAAAAGTCAGAACACCAAGACAAGGTTCAGTAAAACACTGTGACTGCAAACAAACAGAAAAAGAAATGAGTCAGACTGGTGTGATAACAAGGAAAAGGTATACATGTCATGGGTTTGTGCCTGAGTTTTAAGTTTCTGTATTAATGTTTGGATTCCTGTATTTATTGTATTTTGAGTTTTATATTCGTTTTACCTAGCAGATATTTCCTGGTTGGTTTCTTTATGATTATATTCTTAGTTTAGTCTTTGGTTTTCTTAGTTTTAGTTTTGCTACCTTTTGTAATCTAGTTTTTGTTTGTGGTTGTAGTTTATATTTAATTCCTTGAGATTTAGTTTATCCTGCTTCCTCTGTGTCCCCTTGGATCTTATTAAGTCTCTCTGTGCTAGGTTCCCTGGTTATGTTACTTCCTGTTTTATTTTGGTAGCTGTTATCTTCTTTGTCTTGTTCCTGGTTTTACTTCCCTTGTCTTTTCATCCTTGATTACTTTCAGCTATGTTTAGTTCCCCACCTGTTTCCCCTTCCCTCGTTACCTCTTGTGTATTTAAACCCTCAGTTTGCATCTGTTCTATGTCATGTTGTACTGTGTAGCCTGCCTGTTTATTACTGGCTCATTCCCGTAGTATTCCTTGTATTCCTCTGGCTTTATTTAGTTTTTATTTTTCTTGAAATTTAATCAGCCTAAATAAACATCTCTGTTTTTTTAATTGGCATTCTGCCTCCCTGCGTCTCTGCATTTGGGTCTGCACATCTTAACTCTAAACATGACAGTACAGATTGATTTAAGATGGATTTTTTAACTAGCTGCTAAATTTGTTCCTCTGTCTCAGAAAAAATGCATTATTTTGAGGCCCAGTTTAAAAAGCTTTTTATAGCCCTGTGAAGCTCTTTAAATAGCCTCAGTGTTTAATAAGCTGCTATAAAAATAAACTCTGTTTATTTTAGCCTCTGGGTCTTAATAACTTTGGACTCTCCGTCCTCATTACCGAGACCTGACGATCAAAAACTTTGCCAGGGTGTTTGTTCTCTTTTTTTTTTTCTGACAGTTTACTGGAGAAATAAATGTTTAAGCTTTGCTGTCAGACTTTGTGTTAAAGGGGCCAAACTGCACTGATGACAGGTTTATTACCTGCAGTGTAATTATTACTTATGGCTCAGGCACTGCCTCCTGAAATTTGAATTGCACCACTGGTACCAGCCCCCAAAAGTTATGTTGTCATGTCAGTGCAGCCGAGGGCAGAAAATACGGGGGAGTATAAAAGGGGTCTCTGTCACATTTTCCTTGGAAAAACTGTGTTGTCTTCCTCAATTCATCATTTTAAATATAAATAGATATTGTTAAATGTGCACTGGGCAGATTTTTCTCGTATTAGAGTTTGTTTTTTTTTTGTTTTTGATAAATCTCTCAGTGCCTCTAACTGCCTGTCGACTGATTTCTATGTGAAGGACACTAGCTACTGTTATCTTAGAAATGGAGTCCAGTAATCACTAACATCACCAAAAGACCGGCTCCCAGCACAACAGACTCCAACACAAACTCCACATAAGGACAAAAACTAACACCAGTGGCTAACGTTAGCCAGAAAAAAGCCAGTTTTATCTAATGACGCCTGTCTGGTCAAACAGGAAGCTGATTCATAGAGAGATCCTTTGGGTTTTGGGGATAAAAACAGACCTTGAGCCAGTCCTGTGCAGTGACTCTTACAGAAAGGCAAGCAGAGACAATAAAGACTGCTTCCAGAGACAGTAGCCAACTGTGGCCAGAGGAAGGCAATAATTTAAAGGATGGATGCAAACAGGCAATAAGGGAAACTGGGACAGAACACTATTTGAGACATAAGGAGAGAAATCACTATTACTTTGCTTTTGATTGATGTTTATTTTTAGATTTCACTGACCGAACGCCACTGAGTTTTCTTCTGGCTAATGCCTTGTTAATGCTAACTTGCCTGCTAGCCATCTCATGTAGCAAAATCCTGTCTTGAGTGGAAAAGGCCGGCTAATTCAGCCAAACTCACGGGGCTGATCTGGTAGCTTAGCTTACTTGAATTTAAAGCAATTTAAAAAAGTTTAATTAAGTTTAATTTAATAAAGTTTTGAACTAACCAGAGATTTGTCCATCTTAGCTAAGTTACGGCTAGCTGGTTATCCATATCTTGCTTGCTAATGTTAGTATCAAATCTGAGTGAAAATACTAGTTGGCTAACTTGCCAGATGACTTCAGCAGCTAATGTGATCCATGATACTAACTTGTGTATAAAGTCAGACAGCATTGATTTTACCCATCAGTAAATCCTGTAATGGCACAAAGCAAAGATGGATAACTACATTTACTTTCTACAGTAACCGCCAACATGGGGGCGGTTAGCCAGCTAGCTGTAACTTAACTACACAGCAAGTATCTGACACTGGTAGTTTAGAATTGCACAAATTCTTCTCAGTCAAACTAAAAACAAACAATTTTTAAAATAAAGAAGGCTTTTTATTAAGCTGCAGGCAGTTTATGCTTTTTTCACCTCATTTTACACGATTTACACATTTACTGTAAAACCTTTTGTTTTTTTTGTTTTTTTAAATCTCTGCAGCTGAGGTGGAGAATGCATGCTCCATTAATCCATAAATTATACTCTCCTTAGTTTACTTCAGCCTCTTTAGCATGATTTCCAACAATGAGCCTCCTACACCTGTATTGTCCAGTGAAGTGTCAGAGAAAAGAGGACGCGGCCTCAACTCTGAAATTCAAACACACACATAAACCTCCCTGAGAGAAACGGCATCGACTCAGAATCCAGAGTTAAAATCTGCACCATGAACACGTTTCCTTTTTCTGCTTCTGTCTCAGCTGAGGCATTGCTACTGATAAGAATCTGTGGAGCTGCTGTTTCTTATCATTTACATCAGCAGAGGGATAAACTGGGGCATGTTAATATGTGGAAATGAATTTTATTGTCTGAGTTTCACTTTCTTCTTCTTCTCCGTCCACCTGCAGTGGGGAAGCCCGTCAGTAAGGAAGAGGTCAAAGGTCAGCGCTGGGCCTCCTGGAGTGGTGTCCTGGGCTCAGAGGTCAGCGGCATCTGGCCTAAATACTCAAATCAAACTGAAATCAATGCTGTGGACACCAACCACTCTGCCGCCGTGCTTGTCACCGGAGATGACCTCGGTCTCGTGAAGCTCTTCCGCTTTCCCTGTCTGAAGAAAGGTCTCCGTCACCTTCATCTCTCTGCCTCAAGTTTTCTTGCCTTTGTTTGTTTTGTTATATAACAAATGTGGGTCGTGTGTTTCCTCCAAGGAACCAAATTTAAGAAGTACATCGGCCACTCGGCCCACGTCACCAACGTACACTGGTCACATGACCTGCAGTGGGTGCTGACCACAGGTGGGGCCGACCACACCCTCTTCCAGTGGAGGTTTCTACCAGAGTCGGTCATGAACGGAGGCCTGGACGTCAACATCCAAGGTATGTATCAGAGGAACAAGGAGTCCGACCCTGCAAAAACTCACTGAACAAAACATAAAGACTGGGATGTAAAGTGAGAGGTGAAAAGCTTTCTTTTCAGATCAATAATAAGACATCCCTGTTCAAATTTAGTTCAAAAGTGAAAGGATGTCCATTCCTTTATCTTTATCTTAAGCTCCTGTCCAGCTAGGGCCTTTGGCGGATCCCAGCAGAGTTTAGATAGGCTGTCATAGCCTACCAAGAGAGAAACAAATCATTCACCACGCTCACATCCACAACTCCACAAACACCACCACAGAGAAACAGCCCTGCAGATCAACATATTCAAACACAGACCCTCTAATCACTGCATATATCTCAGTGGGTTTACATGTAAAGGAACGTCTTTTCTGAACATTTTTTCAATGACCAAGAAAGAAGTCTTTTCAACTAAATCTCTAAGATCTTGAGATGTCTGGCAAAGTTGTCTTTTCACTGAGGTGTGGCTTGGTGGGATGTGATCCTATTTTCATGGCTGTATTAGGGTTATATGGGGTCCAAATAGACCTCCAGTTTGGGGCTAAATTTGAGGCATTAAATGAACTATTTGGGGACTAAATAAAGGCCAAGTCTGGCTGAGTAGATCGAGCCCAGAAAAAAAATCATCATCTGGTAGATATCTGGTTCTTGGTCTGGTCATTCAAGTCAGAGTAGAGAGGAGTGCTGATTTGGGGTTTCCTTCAGAGCTCTGGCGGTTCTTGACTGCTGCCATTTTGCTCAAGTATGCTTTAGAGCGGTGAGGTCCCACATCTGTTGTTCTAGTAATGACAGACTGGAAAAGCCAACCTGTGGAGCCTGAGTACCTGCAGAAAAGTGTAAATGTATGCAGTTTTACTAATAATATTTCCTAAGAGAAGCATGTATGGATAGATATGGATTTTCCTGTAATTTCAGACCATCTGGTGAACAAAAATCCCTGTTATTCTCAAGTAAATGAAAACTGTTGTAAAAAATAAATCAAGTCAGTTTATTTATAAGTACATTAAAAAAAAAACAAGTGTTGACCAAAGTGTTGTACAGCTACAAAATAAAAAAAAATACTATAATAACTACAATAGAACATAATAAAAAAAAACAACCATAAAAGCCACGAGTAAAACAACATAAGTAAAAAGATCAGAACTCAGTCTGGTTTAAAAGCCAAAAATAAAAATGGGTTTTCAAACTGGTTTTATGATGTGAAGGGGTGATCTGTTCCAGAGCAGCTCCTGCAAAGACCTGATCTCCTCTGTGTCTTAATCTGGACCTCAGGACAGCCAGGAGCATCCGCTTAGCAGACCTCAGTAATCAGTAATCAGGTTATTTTCTTTACAGTGCTGGTGATATTCCCTCCCACTGGCTAAAGCCTCTTTTGTGTTGGTTGGTAAGAAGTCTGATATAGCGTTAAAAGTACAGGTCCTAATTCAGAGCCCTGTGGTACTCCATAGCTAACCTGTGATAATCTGATAGACATTTGGTTTAAACAGAACTTGTCTGTGTGTCTCCTCTTCAGACAGTCACGGGGACTCCAACAGCGAGGAGTCGGACAGCGACATGTCCGACGTCCCGGAGCTCGACTCTGACATCGAGCAGGAAACTCAGATCCACTACGACAGACAGGTACGACCTGCGTGTCAGCGGTGACGGCCTGGGCTGGTTCGAAGCCCCAGTTGCTCCTCGCTGGCTCCGCAGAGCAGCTGTGAATGTTTTCACTGCAGCGTGTGCTTCAGTGCCTTCTCCTCGTTCTCATTCCCATCAGCCTGCAGGGCTCTGTGTAGTTTCCATGGTGATCATGAAACACGCCTTATCTCCTCTGCCAGCCGCTGCCTGGCACACGTCCCTGCGACTACCGTTTGCAGGGAGCCGCCAGCATCAGAGCAATATGCTGTTTGTAGATAGAGCTCAGAGTGTAAGAGTGTGCAGGGCAGAGGGAAATGTGTGTGTGTGTGTGTGTTTAGACTTAGTCTCTGGCTCCAAAGTTTAATTAGATTGAGCTAGAAAATGTGGATTATTAATATTACTGTATTCCCAGACTGCAGCCTCATCTGCCTTTCTTCCTTCCCTGTTTCCTTCCCTCCTCTTTCTCACAGGATCCCTCCTACCTTCGTTCCTTCCTTTTCCTAAATGCCCCCCTCCCCATGCCACTTTCTTTTATCCTTGAATTAATTTTTTCTCCTCCTTCTTAGCTCCAGATTTTTGTTGTCCTCCTTCCTTCACTCTTGTCTCCTTCTGTTTTTAGCCCTGCCGGAGGCGTGACTGCAGGGTCCGCCACTTTGGACCCGCTGTGTAAAAAAAACTAAAACTCCATATAAATATGCAGTTTGTGTGGGCACAGGTCAAGTTTCTCGATACCAGAAGCTTTCTGGTTTCAGCTTGCCTTCCTGCTTGGTTGCATGCCGATAAACTTTCTGAGAGTAGAAGAAGAGGGATTGAGTTTGCTGATATCTTAAATGGCTTATTAAATAATACCATTTTTAAGTTTCTCCTCTGCAAATATTGTGTCAAATACTTTGTCACAAATAAATTACTGACTATAAATCTGATGACTGTCTTTCATCCTGCTGATGAGCTCCAGCTCCACTGTCTTAGACTGCAGCTGGTAGTCCTTGTTCTGCTCTGCAGCCTCGGGGTTGTAGATTCGGGCACCACATCGGGCACCGCTAATGCTACCCTGGACCCTGGTATAGAGGTCCATTTCAACCTTCGTATTAAAGTGGTGTGATTTGCCTGCCTGACAACACAACAGAGTAAGATGCTCATCAGGTTACCAAAGGCTGAGGTGAAGGAGATTCATGCAGCTGTGAACTGCCTTCTTTTCTGTCCTGGCATGTGGAGACCGTCTCCAAGGTGACAACCCCATGAGAGGCTAGATACCTGGGAGTCCATTGAAACTGACCTTTTTTCCTTTTGCTATTTTTAAAGCTATCTGACTGGTTTTCTTTTTTTTTTTGGTAGGCATCAAAGTCTTGTAATATGATTCATTTGCACAAACACAGATAGGACTGAAAGCAGCCTTCATGGCTTATAGCTACTTCAAAACAGGCCTAAACATTCATCCATCCACTTTCTGCCACTTATCCCTTTGGAGGAAGCTCATTTTCGCCGCTTGCGTCTGTGATCTCATTCTTTTGGTCACCACCCACAGCTTCTGGCCGTAGGAGAGGGTAGGAACGTAGACTGATCCGTTAAATCGACAGCTTCGCTTTTATGCCCAGCTTGGCCGTTACCCCATACTCCTGAAGCACCCCCCAAAGGACACCCCAAGGAACGTGGTCAAATGCCTTCTCCAAGTCCAGAAAACACATGTAGACTGGCTGGGCAGACTCCCACTCACCCTCGAATATCCCCGAGAGGATAAAGAGCTGGTCCAATGCTCCACGATGAGAATGAAAAACACATTCTTCCTCATAGATCCTAATAGATGCTACCAGATATATTTTTTCCTCCACTTCACTTGTTCCATTGTGTTGCTAATAAAAATAATAATATATATTTGCATCTATTAGTAATATTGATAATATTGAACAGCTATGTCACCTTTATTTTAAGGCTCAAATATGCTTTGTGGCTCCATTCACATATTTTGAGTCACAAATTGCTCATAAATGGCTCTTTGGAGGTTTGCTGACAAGTACCTCTGACTTAAAGATGTGGCTGAGACAAAAACAGCCTGTAGTTTCACATCACTGAGGAGGGACTACTGGCACTTTAAAGAAAAGGCTCTTTAGTTTACATGCTTTATTTAATAACTGAGCCTAGCCTCCAGCCCCCACCCGCAACCCTGAATAGGATAAGCGAAAGAAAATGGATGGATGGGATCAGTGAAAATGTATTCGACATAATAAATGCAGTATCACAAACATGAATCAGAATAGTTTTCATTAGTTTTTGCAGGCGCTTCAAAATAACCGGCAGGGATGTTTCAAACAGCTGCCGAGTGGCAGAGCTGCTTCTCCACAGACACGCAGACTTCTTCCACTTCTTGTTTCAGTTGTAAATGGATTACCTTTACATTACATGTCTGTTTCTTTGATTTAATTAAAAAGTAAAATTAAAAATAAAATAAAAGTAAATAATCGAAAGACAGGAGCTGTTTGGGTTCCATGTATTTTTTAATGTTTTAATGCTTTTTACTCTGGAAGTGAAGTAAAAGCAGAGAATCTGGATTCCAGTCACAGTTAAATGGTCTGTAACTCACAGCTCTTATTCACCGTGACTCTGTGGAAATATTCAGTTTTGTAAATGGAAAGCAGAGTGAAAGTGGAGCGCTGCCAGTCCCAAACCTCCAGGGAGCAAAGTCTGTCCCTGCGAAAGCCTCAAACGGCTCAAACACGCCGACTCAACCTCAGCAGAATAATCTGCATGAAGAATGAGCTGGCGTAGTCCCGGTGCTGAGGGTGGAAGCTCTGCAGAGCGGCTGCACATTCAGGCTCCAGCCCAGCGCCGTGTGTGGACGGCAGATAATGATTTCATGATTCTGTCGTGATGAAGGGATGATCTACAACTTCGTTTTCTTGGTGTGAAGACATTTAAAAATGGAGATGATCAGTGCAGCAAAACGACCAGCAAAGGTCACAAAATGACACACAACTTCTGAGATACACAACCAGAGATTGCAGTTTCACAGTGCCAGCTTTCTGGAATGTATTTGCTGCATTTGGGTCCCTGTTATATTTGTTCATTTTGTTGTGTTTGTAGTTTCTCCTGCCTTCTGGGTTCCCCTGTCTCTGGGCTTTCTCATTTCACTGATTTCTCCTCTGTCCTTCACCCACCTGCCTGTAACCCAGAAATCAATCTCCATATGCAGGGTGAGCTATAACCGAGGATGCACAGGCATGTCCTTTGTGGAGGTATTGTTACCTTCAGTGTATAAGAGGCGTGGCCACAGCTGGAATATATAAACTGTGGTTGGAGGAGGACTCTTTTATTTAGGAGTTGTTTCAGTTCTTTAAGATGATCAAACTTTCTGCTCTCCTCTGTTTCTGTACAGGTGGAACATCTCGTCACGTTGCTCCATGATGTGAATTTAATTAAAAGTGGCTTTAAATATAAAACATCCCATGAGCATCTGAGATCATAAAATACCGCTTTTTTTTTAAATTATACAAAACCCACTTTGTTGGGGCAAAATATGAATTTACAGGAGAGCATTTTTATTGTTTTGTTCAAATAGTGGGCATGACATAAGATTCATACTTTGAAGAAATATAATACCCAGTCATGGCTTAAAAATCCCAAAGTACGATGCAACATTTTCTAGTTTTTTAGTTTTAGGTTTCTTAGCTGGAATATGGAGCTGGGCCCTTTATGAACCCACTGATTCAGTTCCTGTTGAATTGCGTTACCCAGCAGACGTGGCACAGACAGCGATGTTATCTCCCGACTGTCACAACCATCAGCATCATAAACACTGTGATGTGAAATGTTGCCTGTAAAGGTGTTTATCTCAGTAGGATGAGGAGTGGCCCCCAAAGTGGGAGGTTATTTTCTTCTTGATGTTCTTCTCTCGATCGAGAGTGTTTTGTATATTTAGTTTTGTTCTCGTCAGTAAAAAAACCAACACAGAACAGTTCTCTCTAGAAAGTCTAACAAGGACCCCCAGGGAACGTTAAAGACATACATCGAGGTTGCGTGTCATCCTCGGCATATCTTTCATTTTGGAAATGTTTACCAACCGTGGCTAGACATGGAGAAAAGTTCGCCAGCCGACGGCGGCATGCATCGAAGCGTCTGCTGAAAACTTAAAAAGTCGGGCTGACTATCACGAAACGTGACCGTTCATGTCCACCACAGACTGATGGTTTTTTTGACACCGAGCTGCAGCTTCAGCTCTGATTGATCGTTCCCGCCTGTGTCTCATCACCGGTCACCTCTGTGTGTATATTTAGCCCCACCTTCCCCTCTGTCACTTGTCTGTTTGGGCTTCCTCTGTTTCCTTGGTGTAACTGATGCTCTTTGTTCTTGCTTTAGTTTCCTGTTTCGTGTTTTTTGTTCACTTCGTCTCCGTCTGTGTCCTGCTTTCGGGTCCTCTCTCCTGTTTCGTGACACAAAGGCACAGCTGTGTAATCATGTTGTGTTTCATTCATTATGGAGGCTTTGTTTCTCTCTGTGAGGCACACATTGTTTCATAATCCCTCCTCCCATGACTCTCTCTCTTTAACACCTCATATACATCAACTGGTGAAAAAACTGAAGCTGAAACTGGGTTTTTAGTTTAAAATGAAGTTGTATGTTTCCCCTGAGGCAAGCAGGAGGCTGGCTGCCACCACTTTCATATCAGTGCTGGATTAGGTGATGTTATTTATATGCATGCATCTTCTAATGCAATGCTATATACTGTCATCACAAACCTTTAAGTCTTTACCCACCACTGCAGGTTATATGCTCAGGCTGAATGGTCTGCTTTCTCCTTCTCAGCCGCTGCCGTATCCTTATTTACAGCGCTATTCTTGGTCTGCTCCCATCTCACTGACCTACATCTATCAGAAAAGTGTGGGAAGGTATTGTCTTTAGTCCCAAGACTCATTCCTTCTGTCTTCCCCTAAAGCTTGTACTGAATTTGGGAAAAAAGGCGTTCATATTTGCAGCTCCATCTGCCTGGAATCAGTCCCAAAGTCAAGTAAATTTTACTAAATTTTCATTAAATGTATTTAAGGTGACCTGGAGATGGTTACTTCAGGTTGCACATGTTATTCCTGAACATTACGGCCCCTGTAGCCTTGAAGTTTGTGACTCTGTTTCTCTCTTTATCTTGTGTACATTTGTTAACTTATTTTGTCTATTTTGCTGTGTGTTGTTAGTCTGTTATTGGTGCTGATTGAACTGCTGCCTCTTTCAACCAGGACTTTCTTACAAAGGAGATTTTTAGTCCTAAGAGTCACATTTTCCTCATTAAATAAAGTTTAAACAGTAATCAGTGTGAATGCACATAATTCTGTCCATATGAAGTGTAAGTCCTCCTGAACCTAAAAATGTGTTTGTCGGGTCCGATTGTTCACATTGGTTGAACTTCTGATCCTCTGCTGCAGCAACAGAAGATCTTCTGTGGATGTTCATGCTCTCCAGAGGAAGAACCCTTTAAATTTAAATGACCGTTTCTTCTCGGGATTACCTTGTCCATGTTTAGCTCCACATCGCTGGCTCATCAGTAACACTGTGAGTCACACTGAGCATCAGAGATTAAAGTGTGTTTTGTGTGTCTGCAGGTGTATAAGGAGGACCTGCCTCAGCTGCGACAGCAGAGCAGAGAGAAGAAGCAGCAGGTTGGATCTCTGAAGAGGCAGAAAGGACCGGATCAAGGCCTCCGACTGCAGTTTGTTCACGGGTAACTCGTCAGCTCGTTAGCGTGCGTCTGTGTGTATGTCTCTTTTCAGTTTTACATGTGTGTTACGTCTGAGCAGGAGTCCGACTCACATTTCAGCAGGTCAGACTACTTTTATTGTAACACTGACTGCAGTTACACGCAAACATTTTTGTCATTATAGGTCACATGTTAACGTGGGATGTGTTTATAAAAACTGTCTGGTCTTCCTGCTGTTTACATTAAAGTGATGAATACATCAGGGATTTGTACCTCCTCCACTTCTTGTACCCATTCATGAGGGTATTTTCCTTTGGCTCTTGTTAAACTTCTTGGTGGAGGCGCTAAAAGTTCGTCTGTGCTGGGAAAACGCAGAACAACTGTTCTCTTACATACTGTTGAAAGTAATCATCATTAAAATCCTCAAGGAGACGATAAAAAACAGTAAGCCAAACAGACACATTTCTGTAGGACTGTCTGAATTTAGGCCCTGACACAGTGAGACAACACTGCCACCATCAGGTCAAACTGAAAATCACAACATTATCCTGTGAATCTAAAACAATATTTCTGTGTGCAGTTACCGTGGATACGACTGCAGGAACAACCTGTTTTACACTCAGGGCGGGGAGGTGTTATACCACGTGGCAGCGGTGGGCGTGGTCTACAACCGTCAGCTGCACAGTCAGCGCTTCTACCTCGGCCACGACGACGACATCCTGAGCCTCAGCATCCACCCGTTGAAGGACTACGCCGCCACGGGACAGGTGATACGAGCACACACGGGACCTTTGGACGAGATGATCACACGATCGTTGTAAACCGAGCTGCGTGATGCGGTGTTTGAATTTGGAGCAATGCTCTTTGAGTGAGAGGTATTTGTACTTTACCTGAGTACTTCCAGTTTGTTGTTTGACTTCAGTCCTTTCATTGTTCAGTCCAACCAAAGAGGAGGTGGGTTCAGTTCTGTCAGGAAAAAGAGGGACGCATATCCCAGGATATGAACGAGGACTTGAGAATGAGTTTTCACAGTGGTTTCCTTTTAAATGTTCTTTTCATGTTTTTATAAAAGGATTTGGATAGTTAATTTACATTATTTATTTTTATTAAGCACCTATTCTCATTTTTTTGTTGTTCTCTCATTTTCTTATAGCATAGAAAATGTTTGAATTATCTGTTTTTATCTTAAAGTATTTTTATTATTTTAAAGTGTCTTTTAAAGTGGATATTGGGTAAGTTGCACTTCTCCAGTTTTATGGACCGTGGAAACTTCTGCTCTGTTTTTATAATATTTCGAGTTCCTTCGGTGGTTTTAATGTTGTGGCTGATGGGTTTATGTTGTGTGCAGGTGGGGAGGGACCCGGCCATCCACGTGTGGGACATCCAGACTCTGAAGTGTCTCTCTTTGCTGAAAGGATTTCATCAGAGAGGAGTGTGTGCGCTCGACTTCTCAGGTACTCTGTGTGTGTGTGTGTGTGTGAATGAGCACAGACAGAAAATGCACAGAAGCTCCGTCCACGTTTTCTAGGCATAGCAGGTTTATTTGTAGAGCACTGCTCAGAGTGCGGAGTGCTTTAAAGAGGCATAGAAAACAGAAACTGCATTAGGAGACATTAGAAAATATCAAAACTGAATTAAAAACAGTATAATCAAGATAAATGAAAATGTGACATTAAGACAAACAGCACGAGATCTGTAATAAAAATTGAAAAGTTCTTCATAGATGATAAAACAGAATTAAAAACAAGTTAAACAGAAGCAGGAAAGTTAACATGCTGTAGCATGAAGCAAAGAGTCAGCAATTTGGAAGCATTTTACTGTTTTTTAGTGTGTTTGCAAAAGATTTTGACTGAACTGCAAACTGTGGTCGAGCCGACACGACTGAAAAGCTCCGATGATGAGTATGCTTTGCCTGTCGGCTTCTCTCTCTGGTTTTGTTGGGAAGCTTTTATTGCGCTTACGGTAACCGACAATCATCAGCTCGATGACTGTTACACTTCATGTGTTTCATGTCAGCTCTCCGAAGTGTTCAGTCCCACAGACACTAAAGCAGAGCAGCAGCTCTTCAGTAAGTAATCTTCAGTGTGAAGCAGCCTGTTGATGGTCTGGTTTTCTTCTCACAGCTGATGGAAAGAGTCTGGTTTCAGTGGGAGTCGATGATGGACATTCAATCGTTGTCTGGGACTGGAAGAGAGGAGAGAAACTTGCTACTGCCCGGTACTGCAACAACTTGTATCTCTGCTGCTGTCCTTTACTTTTAAATGGGGGAGAGCTGCAGCTAACAGTTACTGACTTTATGTATTGTTTTGGTCCTGCGTGTGTCTCCCCTCAGGGGTCACAAGGAGAAGATATTCGTGGTGAAGTGTAATCCCCTGCTCATGGACAAACTGGTCACTGTGGGAATCAAACACATCAAGTTCTGGCAGCTTGCAGGTAAAACTGCAGGGAGGATGTTTCACTTTGACTCTCAGGATTTCATTCCTCTTTTGTTAAATGTAATTTACCACTTATTTCCCCACCTGCTCGCCACAAAGTCATTTCTGCTCTGTTGTTCTTCTGTGTTATTAAGCTCAGACGACTCAAAACCTGCACTCCTCCTCTGAGTCATAACTCACTCAAATCTGAACACATGAACACAGTGCACGTATTTTTAGATTCAGTGTGAGCTGCACTTTCTCAAGAGGTCATTATCTCTGTTGGCCTTTGTGAATAACTGTCTATAAGGCCACTAAATTTTCATCACACAGGACCATTGAGTATGATAAAAGAAAAAGCAGCGATTGGCTAGCCAGAATGTGTTATTTTAGTGGTACACACAGATTTTAGATAAACAGCTGATCATTGGTTTTTGGACTGCAATTAAAACTCAACTTAATCTGCACTTCTTGGACGGTCTGTTAGTCCAATTAACTGCACAGCAGCCATATTATTGGTCAGATAGTTGCATTAAAAATGCTCCAAAAGGCTCCAACAGCACAAACACGGTCCAGAGGTCCAGTTCAGGGACTCCAATTAGCTGAGGTGAAGCCTAGCAGACAGCTAGCAGCTACAGCCACCTGTATCACCATCCACCTGTCAGTCAAAGAGGCCACGCCTCTAATAATGCAAACTTTAAGGAGTACTTCTCCCTGTGTCCTCCAGGTGGCGGTTTGACCTTCAAGCGTGGTGCGTTCAGGAGTATCGGCCGGCCGGAGACGATGATGTCGGTGTGTTACAGCCGCAGCGAGGCGCTGGTGTTCACCGGAGCCGCCACCGGAGACGTTTACATCTGGAAGGAGCCACTGCTGCTGAAAACAGTGAAGGCGCACGATGGACCGGTGTTCGCCATGTTCTCCCTGGACAAGGTGAGGAGGACAGATCTGTCTGTGTATGTACACGGGCATGCTTTAAAGTAACATTTTAAGGTACTTGTACTTTAATTGACTGCTATGTTATACTTTTACTCCAGACAAATATTTTTCATTTTACTTCCTGATGTTATAATTAAAAGGCGGATTGCACAGAGTCTTTAAAGAAAACAGAGCAACATGAAATGATGTGAAGATTTCAGGTTGGGAGGACAGAAAAAAAACCCAAACATCTGTCAGGAGATGATGATGGGACTGAAGGACGAGGGCACACCGCTCTGAGATGAAAGGAAGGAACAAAGGAGGGAGAGGGGTGGATGGGGTGGAGTTTCCTGAATCTGTGGCTCACGTGCTTCTCTCTGTAGCACAAAAATATATTGTATTCTGAATATAATGTGTGGTACCCTGATCAGTTAATATTTAGATATTTAAACTCAGTGAAATCTGTTTTTTTTCAGGGCTTCGTGACAGGCGGGAAGGACGGAGTGGTGGAGCTGTGGGACGACATGTTTGACCGCTGCCTGAAAACCTACGCCATCAAGAGAGCAGCACTGTCCCCAGGCTCTAAAGGTATGTAGATACAGTCGGCACATAAAGTCATTAAAAATACTGCTTTAAACCAGTATTTAATGCTGGTGGCGTTCAGGCCCTCAGGTGGCACTGCATCACAAACAGAGCTGATTCTGCACGGGCTCAGGAGCACTTCTGAAAACCAACGGCAGTGAACACAGCTCGTCGCTGCATCCACGCAGGAAGCTCAAACTTTACCCTGCAGCCAGAGAAAACAGAAACACAGGATCCAGAAACATATACACAGATCAGGCATAACATTATGACCACTGACAGGTGAAGTGAATAACACCGATTATCTCTTCATCATGGCACCTGTTAGTGGGTGGGATATATTAGGGAGCAAGTGAACATTTTCTCCTCAAAGTTGATGTGTTAGAAGCAGGAAAAATGGGCAAGCGTAAGGATTTGAGCGAGTTTGACGAGGGCCAAACTGTGATGGCTATGACTGGGTCAGAGCATCTCCAAAACTGCAGCTCTTGTGGGGTGTTCCTGCTCTGCAGGGGTCAGTATCTATCAAAAGTGGTCCAAGGAAGGAACCGGTGACAGGCTCATTGATCCACGTGGGAAGCGAAGGCTGGCCCGTGGGGTCCAATCCAACAGCTACTGTAGCTCAAACTGCAGAAGAAGTTAATGCTGGTTCTGATAGAAAGGTGTCAGAATACACAGAGCATCGCAGTTTGTTGTGAATGGTCAGCAAAAGGGGGACCAACACAGTATTAGGCAGGTGGCCCTAATGTTATGCCTGATCAGTGTATACAATGCACAAAACACAGTTGAAGTGTAAAAATAACATCAAAGAAAGTGTAAAATTGATTGTTTCTGTGTGGGAGTCAAGCTGTTGTCTTTGGTATGAGGGATGAAATGCCTATAAATGTGGACTTCTTCACCATTTAAAAGCTGGAAAACTTCACTTCTGTCTATACACGTTAGGACTGGACTCAATCAATGTTGGGTTTGTTACTCAGCAAAAATAATGTATTACACATTTCTTGTTACTTATTTAAAAGTAATGCATTACGTTACTTTATTACTCCCTGGAGAAAGTTATCTTTTAAGCTAATTCTTACATTACCGTTGTATTACTCCATAACATGGCCTGAAAATCGCAGTTTAGCAATATAAGCATAGGTCCCACACACCGACACAAATCCCTATTCTAATGAGGACACAAACACACACAAGATCTTTCTTTTAGTGTCTATGTATGAACACAGGGACAACAGTAAAGTGGGTGAAGACAAACCCAAAGAGATTACCACAGAGAATCTACTGCAGAAAGAGGTACAGTTAGTTATTGTTTTAAGCCTGACTGCTTCTCAGTGCTTTTGATCGGACTTTGGCTGTTTAACTGGGGTTGTCATAGACAAGTTTTAACATTGTTCTGTTATGATTAACCAGAATAGGAGGACACACAAACAGACCCAGACAGAAGTCACAGGTTTTAAATATTTTATAGTTAACCAACAAAAACTGACAAAGGTTCACTGGAAAATGATCATTAAGGCAGGAGGAAAGGACTGGTATGCTAAGAATTAAGGTCTCAAGGGCAGGTGAATCTAGCAGGTAGAGTTATTTATTCTTTTCCATTCTAGGGTTTTCAGGAAGCCACTGTGAGTGGAGGGGCATCAGTAACATGATTACTGTATTTAGTACAGTACATTACTGTGCTATAGAAAAATGTAATGTGATTCCAGTAATGCATTAGTGGAATCAATAGATATGAGACTGGGCTGATGAAAAACCATGTTCATGTAAACCAAAAGATGGGGAAATTTATGTCCAGGAACACAAATCGAGTTTATGATTGTTTCACAATTTGCCACGAGACTGTATAATATAACATGTTTTACTGAAAACTTTCACAAATGTTGAAAGTAATAATAGGCAGGCACAGCATGTCTCTATAGTTACCTTGGGATGTAATTTAATTTCATAAAACAAGGTTCCTTTAACAGCGTCATGCCTATTCAAGTACATTTGCAAACCAAATTAGGTCTCTGTTATATACTTTGTGCCCACTCCTGTCTGTATTACCCCCAACCTTTAGGTCATCTCTCACAAGGCACCTTCCCTTACCTGCTCCATGTACCTGTCCTAATGGCTCAGAGATTCTCAAAGATCACCTCCCCAAGGACCAATATGAGGAGCTGATGCAACGGCGAGCAAAGGAGTTCCAGCAGTACAAAGCCAGGTAGAGGATGGGTGGATGGATTTATTTTTGGGAACTTTCATTTAACTGTTTAATGTTTTTCAATACTATTTTAGCAGAACTTTTTTTTAACATAATAAAATTGGTAGTATCTTGGTAAATTGTTCTGTGAAATATAACAGCCATTTTAAAATTTCATTGGCATTGATATATTTCTATCCAGCTAATTACTCTGATTCTTAATGCATATTCAAAAGCAATGTCAACATGATACAATTGTTTTCTTATTTAGTTTTGTTGTAAATCAAATAAGAGAAAAGTGGCTGTTTAGCATTCTTCAGCCTGGGGGTATACTACAAAACAGTTTTGAAGAAAACCCCAAACTTCAGTCACATAATAGACATCATGATAGTTGGTATCAGCTTACTTTTGTATAACCAAGGCTTTGTGCTTCAGGCTCTGTGCATGCTCACATAAAAGAGCATTTGCTGCCCCAGACATCAAGTGCTGCCTGCTTCATTCAAGAAGGTCATGGAGAGCAATTAAGAATTTAAAATAATTAGAACAACACAAGGCAGCATCGGTACTGCAAAAAAGGCAAGAGAGTAATGTTGGCAGAAGTCTGTTAATTGTGTAAATATGTAAGTGAATCTTTTTGTGTTAATAGACAACGTCAGTGCCTGTGGTTTAATTTAAACTTGACAACTAGTGCTTTTAAACTTCAAGGGTCAGATTTACTAAACAGGGCAAATCAGCATGAGGCCATACTTGCAAAAATGTGCCGATGGGAGTGGAAGGTTTTGCAGGTGATCTACTAGCAATGCACAAATTATTATACACCGGAACCTTCATTTTGTGGGAACTTACCAAGAGTGAATACTGTAGTGTAACATTAGGTTTAATGGATGCATTTCTGTCTGGAAACGGCATACCAATTCAGATCAATGAGAGTGAGTTGAAGGAGCGTTATTAAACTCTTTTGTTAGAAATTGTTAGGGACTATGTGGAATATTGTAGACAGTCATTCTCTGGATAAATCTGACAGCTCAGGTGTACCACAGGACTTATCCAGAGAAGGTCTGTATTATTACAAAGTGCTCCACCATAAAAAAAAATATATATAACAGCCACCCCATATATTGTGCAGAAGACAAAACATTATTTACGCTCAGATCCGGACCCATACACGTTTGGATATTATGGAATGTTACTGTTAATATGCAACATGTGTAAATGTGTGTGTCATGCTTATTTTATCTGCATGCCATGTGAGGCTTTTGTATTTTTTAAAGTATTATTACAATTGGGTCCATAAGTTTTTGGAAAAATTCAAAAAGTCAAGATGTGATTGAAGTCCAGGATTTCAGCTTTCATTCAAGTGGTTTAACAAAAGTATTGCATTATTGCATTAACTCTTTAGGAATTATGGTCATACTCCTCTATTTTCAGAGGTTCAAAAGTAACTGGACAAACAAACATAATTTTAAATATGAGAATTTTTTAATGCTTGGATGATCAATCAGTTTTGCAGCATTTGGCTGAATCTGAGCAGAAAGTACAGCCCTGTACACTTCACAGTTCATCCTGCTACTTCCATCAGCAGTCACAGCATCAATAAACAGTAGTGACTGGTTCCACTGGCACCCATGCATGCCCATGCCATAACATTGCATCCACCATGTTTGACAGGTGAAGTTGCATGCTTCAGATCATAAGCTGCTCCTTCTTTTTGCCTTACTTTTTCTCTATCACTCTGTTAAGTTAATCCTAGTGACATCTACCCAGAACTGTTCAGGCTCTTTTACATGTTTTCTGACAAAGTCTAATCTGGCCTTCCTGTTCTTGAGTGTAACCAGTGGTTTGTACCTTGCTGTAAACCCTCTGTATTTCCATTTGTAAAGACATCTTTTGATTAAAGATTTTGATGATATCCCTACCTGTTACTGAGGAGCAGAAATATGTGCGACTTGGCTGTAAACAGTCAGGGTGTAGACTCAGTGAATAGCTAAAGGATGGACCCAAACCTTTGGCACCATGTTTACAGCATTGGGCGTGCCAGTGCTCATTTTGATAACATTTCCTCCTGGCATTCCAAACAAATGAACACTCCTAGCAGAAACTATCATAGCTACATCAGGCGCAAAATAAGACTTTTTTTTTTCAGTGTTAGAATCAGGACAATTTGTAGTAAATTGCATGCTGCAAACCTTAGTAAATCATATTTGCATGATTCATTTAAATACCCAGCAAACATGGTTGAAACAGCAACATTATCACCCTGTTCAAACCTGGTCGCACAGTAATTGAGACCAAAGGCTTTTTGTTGCTTTATACCTAGTATATTTGAGTATTCATTGAATAATGATACCTGCATAATCAACCTACACTTCATCTCTTTAACAGGACAACTTCTGTGCTATCCAGGCTGCTGTTTGCTTTGCCTAACTCTCCTCTGCAGTATCCTATCCAGGGTTATACAGTACAGCCTTTGACCTCCTCTGTCATACCAGGTGTGCTAAGCTCATTATATTCCTCAGAGAGCAGTTTGACATTGTTAAAGTTTTTATATTTCATTAAAAAATGATAAATGATAGAAATCTGTTGACTTTTGGGTTCTTTTGAGTCATGAAAAAGTGCAGTGAAAAACAATCACATTTTCATATAACTAAACTCCTAGTTAGCAAAAATTTGAGATGACACTGCAGTATGACATATTTTTACCAAGTAAAATATCAGGGTCGAGCCACTGCGGTCACATAAGTTCAGTCACTTCCTCGATCATTTGCCTTTTAAAGTTTCCTTGTTATAAGGTCAATATAAAGAGAGAGAAATGTGTTTCTTTCCATAACAAAACAGTGTGACAGAGTGTGGTGATTTTAATTTCAGGTTTATGGCTGCATGCAGGAAAAAGAAGCAGCTACAAGGTTGGTGTGATAAGACAGATCAGTTTGATAGGCAAATCTCACCCAGATCTAACTGATAGAATAGTAGAGATTGAATCGTTTATAAATGGTGGCGGCTGAGTATTTTTAAAGTCCAAAGATAGATCAGTTGTAGTTGTAGTATGTTTCATTTAAAAGACAATGAATTTCAAGGATGCTGCTGTTGTATTTCTACCTGCTGAAACTTGAAATATCCTTAAAGTGACTGTCATGACCCTACAAGCTGAATTTGCATTCTTCATTTTGCTTAAATAATTCTGTGTCTTTGTGCAAATTTTGCAAAGACAAATACTTTCTTTATCACTGTAATGCAGTCACCTTGGTGTTGACCTTGAAGTAAAGGCAGAAACCTCACTGTAAGCAGTGAAAGCCAGTACATTAGTGTATGAATTTTATTATTGATAACTAGCTTTTTGTCATTTGCTAAAATATTATTTAACCAATGCTATTTGTTAAATAATATATTTGCATTATTGTCTGGCAAACACAGGTTGGTATACAGAATCATTGTAATTTGCACTGGGTTTCAAAATACTAAATAGCACGGGTCACACTAGCATTAAAACAAGCAAACAAACAAAAAATTACAAAGTTAGTTCAGTTCAGTATCATCTTTATGAATGTATTTTACCTTATTACAGAGAGAGAGATCAAAATGGAATAAGGTGTTGTAGCTGATAATTCAGATTCAGTGCCTTTTGAATAACTAACATCAAAGAACAAGCTTTTCCTCTTCAAAAAGGACATGAACCCATCAACAATATACATGTAGGTATAACAGCTGAAGTGTTATCAGGCTTCTTTAGCCAAGTATTTCAAAATATAGATGAATTTCACTTCAACGCTTTCTGCTGTGACCAAGCCTCTAATCTACGAACCTGAATGTAAAGGGGCTTCCACACAGGAAGCATTCGCTTGTCTCTCATCGCTTTGTCACTGACAGGATACATTGCAGGCTCTGGTTGCCCAGGAACCCTCTAATGTGTCTACCAACCTGTCACAGGTCAATCAGCCATATCAACGGTATTTGCTTTCATTGGTTGTCACTTCAATTGCCCGCCTGGGAAGTTGGGGAATGCCTAACTCGGGACCCACCCACTTCGGGTTGCCAACGGTTATTTCACACGCTGTTGCTTGAAGTCATGACAGGTCATGTCTTTAGGGGCACTGATTCTCTGGTTTTGTGGGTGTGGTCTGGGCTGGCTTTCATTCAGCATGGGAAATTAACAAATGAAAATAGTAAAACAAAATCCACTAAGAATTTTGCAAAATTTAAATTTTCCTGTTATTTTATTGACTATTTTTAATGCCCAAAGTTTACTGTCACTATTGTTAAAATCAATGGAGAAGATTTTGTAGGTCTGGATAGTCTGAGTGCTTTGTGTTTATTCAGGTGTTTTATTTTAGGTGTCATTAAGTGTGTCTAAAGGTATCCTGATGACAGAAAATCCACCAGCAGAGGCCACAGTCAAAGGTGAGATTCCACAGCAGCAGTTTGTCACCAGTTTACATACAAACCCATGAGCATTTTTTTTTAACCCATAACCCCTATGCTAAGTGGATGCAGTGACTCAGCTATTGGGTGGAGGCTGTTTTGCTGGCTTGGTTTGGGTCTTATGTGTCACCTTAGAAGGATGGTTCACTGCAAATCAATACAAATTTAATTCAGTCATCACCATTATCCTATGGTAGATCATTTCTGTCCTAATTGGAGTGACATTCCAGGATGGTAGCACCTCCACCAATAGGGCATGACTGGTCACTGCATGATTTGATGGCTTTGATTAAAAATTGAAAATTAAAAAAATGAATCATATGTTATGGCCTTCGCACTCATCAGATCTCAACCTAAGGAAGATACTGGAACAACATGTTGCAAAATTCTATGGTTTTAATTCACAGGTTCTGGTGAGAAGGAAGTGATTATCGAGTCCAGCAGCCTGGACCTGCTCAATGACCTGCTGGCCCAAGTGTCCTATACGAGCACTATGTACCATATCAACACTGGAGACCTCGGTACGAGTCTTTTTTTTTTTTTTTTTTTTTTTTTTTTTTTAAAAAAAAATTTTTTTTTTTTTTTTATT
>VUQI01024243.1:11036-35159 GCA_015106735.1 Paratilapia polleni | reverse complement strand
AAAAAAAAAAAAAAAAAAAAAAAAAAAAAAAAAAAAACACCTTCACCTGGCCTCAAGCCAGGAAGCTACTTTAGACACTCTGAAGGTTTCTGGGCATCACCAGGTCGATGAGACTGCAATCAGAAAAATTGGCTCCATTAGCCTTCAGCTAAATTTAGCCTGCTGGTAATTTTCAACTGAAGTGTTTCTACATGAAAGGACGACCTGCTATTAACACCTCGTATTGATACAAACGTCCACTGATGAGAATTGAAGAGCTTCATCCGGTGTTTTAAATGAATTTATACTTCAGGCTGAAGGTTACTGTGGAAAAGCACACGAGGACAACAAGTCATTTATGCTGCTTGTGTATGACCTATGCAAGCAGCTCCATCGCCTAAACCACACAAAGTATTTCAGGGGGTGCAAATACATCTGAAGCAGATCATTTCCTGCTGAAAGAAAACTGTGGGGAAAATAATCTGCACTGGTTCTCCTGAAAATGTCTCGAGTTCATGTGTACAACAGTGTAAAAATCCATCAAAAACTGGGAAACTGCTTTCTAGTTAAGAGATGAGGGCAGAGGATGAGCTGAGGTGCTCAGTATGAGATAAAGAAGGATTATTTTGAGCTGTGAATCGTGCAAAGCTGCTCAGTGGAGTCGAGAATAAACAAGAAGCTGGAAATGAGCAGAACAGAACCAGGAACAAAAACAGTGAATTTAGAAGTTACTTTAAGTTTCATTTATGGACACAATCAGGAGACGCATCATTACTCCACGAATTCATCGTTCACACATTCCCGGATATAAATCAGGAAAATGACTAACAGGACGTGTGTCAGTAGGCCAGCACCCTGCTGACGAGGTCCAGCCTGATTAGTTCACAGCTACTTGAGAAAATCTGGGTGTGGGAGCTGACTCCCCTGACTCCCCTCCTGCTGCCCTTCAGCCAGGCACTAAACACCCAGTAGGCCACAGTGCAGCTAATCAGTTATTATCAGCATGTGAAAGTGACGCAGGGTGTAGCTCCAATAGGTTTGCAGAGATAAGGTCAGCGCTGCTGACTCATCGACACCCAGCTCTGATCTCATTATAACACAACAATGATTAATAAAGTCAAACACACATCAAACGATACCTGAAACGTAACCTGCACAAGCATGCTCTCAGGTTTATTTACAGCTCCTCAGACTCCTACATGCATCAGCGATCATCTCTGAACTAATCAGCTGTAGATTAAACTCAGTCTGTCAGCAGATTTAGGTTTAGATAATTTTACTTTCTCTGGAAGTCTGTGTGCTGCTGCTCTGATCCGACTCACTGAAGACTTTGTGGCTCTGACTCTGAAGCTCCTTCTACTGTTTCACCCCCTTCCAAGTGTGCAAAAGCAAATAAACTGCAGGCCACTACATTAAAGGAAACCCTAAACCAAAGCCCACACAGCTTTTTCCTCCTCGTGTGCTCCTTCTTCCACAGATTTTCAGGTTTCCTTATTCCATCTTACCTTGAAGCTGTTTGAACCTCCCCTCCAGCTGGTTGTAGTTGAAGGCAGCCTGGCCAGAGAATCCGGGGCCAGGGCTGGACCCCCTGACGGGACTGAGGCTGGGGCTCGGGCCTCGTCCGGGGCTGGCCATGTGAGACGGGCCGGGGCCTCCGGACCCTGGGGACAGGGGACCGACATAGTCTGAGGTCGGGGAGAGGGGACTGGGCGAGAGAGGGCCGGGGAGACTAGTGGTGGCACTCTGAAGCTCCATGATTAAACTCCACGGAAGACTTAGAAGAAACTAGTCCACAGAGGCATGGAGGAGAAACTCCAGAGAAATGTGTAAGTAAATCAAACAATCCTGAAGAATTTAATTCTCTCCAGAATGAGCTTGAGTTTTACCAGGATTAACTTGAGCTTCCAAGACAATAAAGTGGAGTAGCAGAGGCTCAAACTTCTCTGCAGCAGAAGTTGTTTCCAGGTGAATAAAGGAATCCTTAAGAGGATACACTAATCTAAAGTTACATAAACCTGAGTTTAAGGAAGTAATCCCAGTTTTAGCTCCAATACAGAGAGGAACACTCCCTATTCTTCTGTTCCTGAGCACTTCAAAGACAGCAGGACTGAGAGAGGAGGACAGAAGAAGAACTGCAGATTCTCTCTCGCTCCTTTTTATGTTTCACCAGCGTGGAAGCACAAATCGCTGGCTCAGCAGACGCATGGCGGTGGCGGCAGTGGCAGCATCACGCTTCTGTTTTCCCTCCATCCATCCATCTGTCAGTGTCTCCAGAGATCACACCTTCCCCCCAGTTCCACCCATCCTCTGTTCAAACGCACACTCAGACCCCGCTCAATGAAAAGGTGGAGCAGACAGAGAAAGGAGGAGGTGACGGAGAGGTGGAGGGAGGCACAGAATGAACGTCTGTCCTGCAGTGTGCAGCAGCAGCAGCTCTCAGACACTGAAAACACCTTTCAGCAGACAAGGCGAGAGTGCAGGGGGGAGGGGCCACCAGAGGGAGCGGCTACTCCTCCCAGCGGCCAATCACGGCCCTCGAGTTTAGCGATGATGTCATCCACTTATTGGCATAAGGGGCGGAGAGGGAGGAGGGCGAGAGAGGAAGACAAACAGAGAGAGAGCTGAAGGCTGATCTCTGCTCACGCTGAAGATTACAGACGACTCGAAGGAAATTTAATCTGTTTCTGAAGGTTTTACTACAAACGTGAAGCAGATAAAGGTTTACACTTCTGTTAGACAACGAGAAAAGAGATTTTAAGGACAATTCTTAGATTTGCACCACAAAAAATTGTTTTAAGTTAGAGGCAGTAAGGCAACTCTTTCCCTCTCTTCCTTTCTTTGAGCTTAATTTATTTAGATTTAAATGCATCACTGCTGTATCTCAGTTTATTTTTGTTTTTTACTTGACATGAAAAGAAAATTTAAAAAGAGCAAAGTGATGAGATTAAAATCTGTCACCATGTAAGTAAACATTTAAAAGAACCACACTCTTTGCCTCAGTGCAGCCCAATATGGGGTGACCAGTATTCACCCCAGGAAGAGCAGATTAAATCTTTAGGCCTCTAAAAGGCTCGAAAACATTCAAGATCTGCCATCAACATTTTTATCAACATTTTTAATGAGCAGAAGGACCGGAAGCAAAGGAAAGCTCAGACTTCTAAATCTCATATTTCTTTCTTTTATCACACAATTTTGAAAATACTTAAATCCCTTTAAAAAATTAAAAAATAAAAACTGATTTCAGACTGCAGTTCATTCAGATAAAGACGGATATTTAAGGTTCACAGTAAAACCATCTTCCTCATCAGTCTTTAGTCTTTGTATCACTAAAGTAGGCCGTTTAGATACAAAAGCCCTGGGAAAAGCTAGTAAGGGAAACTGTAATTAATCACAAATGAAAAATACTGGAGGACATAATATTTTACTCCATGGTTTTGAATTTGGGGGTGGAAGATGAGCAAATTGAAAGCCAATAGTTTTTAAAATTTGTCTTGAACTGATCCTGAATTCAGTATAAACAGGAAGTATTTCTTTAAATATCAGAAGAAGTCATACTGCACGTACTACAGCCACAAACACCGCCTGAAATAACGATGACAAAGGACATCACGTCAGAGTTTAGAAACCGTCTCCCTCCTGTTCACAGAGTTCGAAGTTTTGGAAACTCAAATCTGTAACTCAGAGGGTGAGTACACGCCTCAGGTCTGTACCAGAAGAATAAAATTACAATAAAATTCAGCAAACATTAACAAACCTTAATCTTTTTTTTTTAATCTCAAAAAGCATCAAAATAGAAAAGTGCTTTGACATCAGAGCTTTTTGTGTAAATTTGTGGCCGTTTTATTTCTGCACTGTTACAGAGGATGAATCCTTCTTTTGTTGTGTGTGTTCCTCATTTCATGGTTATTTAACAGTGTATTCACTATGTTTATATTGTGGTGCATTCATGCGGGTGAAGGGCAGTGATTGTAAAAGGTATGTGCACAGACAGTAAGTCAGTAAAGTTTCAAACTAAAAGCCCTGCACATGACTGTAAATACACCGTGAGATTTGTATGTTTTTAGTTTTTCTTCTGCACAGATCAGGAGTCGTGAACCAGCGGCTCTTTTTCTGACTTACACCCCACCCCGCTTAGCATGGATGTATAAATGTACAGTCCTAGGTCCCCCGAGCTATGGATTTACATCGTGATCTAATGCATTTTATTTACATTTTTACTTATTGGGCTTCTTTATTTTATTTTGCTTTATTTTTCTTTATGATCAAGCTCCTTTGTTTTGAGTGATTGAGTTAATGTTTTTGCACATTTCTGTTTCACTGAGGTATTCTGCTTGGAAATCATGCTGTCAATCTTCTATTTTTGTTCTATTTGTTGCATTTTAAATACATTTTGAGCCTTTATGGCTGCTACCACGGCCAGGTCTCCCTGGTAAAGAGATGTGATCTCAGTGGGACTTCCTGGTTAAATAAAAGCAAATAAATAAATACTTTATTGCGCTTTCATTTTGTTAGAGTTCCTGCTTGATGTTTTGCAGGCTGCAATGCAGGAAGTTCCCAACTTTCAACTTTAAATAAAGTACAGCTTATCTTGTCTTAGATACAGATAGATAAGTGTAACAGCTCTGTGACATCCAACTTTTTGTGATTACATGACAACAAACCAAGTACACATGCGTCATCCAGGCGAACTTTGAAAAGGTGTGATATCATCTGTTTGTCATGGCTGTCTGCAACCATTTTAAGGATTTCAACTTGATTAAGAAAAAAATAATAAATACATTTCCTTAAAGTCATTTTCTCTCATAAATTTGTGGCTTTAATCTCTAAATTTTTCCAAATTAAGGACTTTTCTCCAAAGTGACCAGCTTCACTTGGCTCAGAAATGTAACATTTTTATTCAAATTATCCAAAACATGCCATCATAGCTTCTTTATGCTAAAAAACAAAACAAAAAATGAGTGTGTGTGTTCAGAGGGGAAGATTCACACAAAGAAAAGGGAAACAGGGTGGTGTGTGTGTGTGTGTGTTTCTCCGAGCTCATCACTCACATCCAGACATTCAAACATCCTGAGAAAATCTCAGCTCTAATATTAGAGCGTGTTGTGGAGATGTTCTTCCTGTCAGAGTCCGGCCTGCACTTCCTGTTTGATCCGGCTGTCCATCAAAACACACACACACACACACACACACACACACACACACACACACACACACAAAGAAATGTGCAGGAAAACACTGCAGGTTGGGGAAAAGGTGGAGACGCCTTGCAGAGCTTCACTTCCTGCATTACTGATTCCACACACAAACAACAGCCATGAAGAGAAGAAAGGTCAAAGGTCACAGCACTGACAATACATGGAACAAATATTCATGTGACCCTGAAATAACTGAGCTCCACAGATGCCAGAAAACAGCTCAAATTTGCACGGCCACATTTTTTCCTGCAAAGACGCTTCAATCAAAAGAAAGAAAAACGAGCCTGGACTCAAAAATCTGGAGCTGAACTGCAGCCAACTGTCTTTACAAACTGACCTTTGACCTTCTGATAAAAACTCCACCCACAGACAGGTATACTGACGCACCTCCATCGCAGATAAAACGAGAGCAGAGGTCACACAGACAATGAGAAGACACAAGGTTCATCTGAGGCCGACTCCCTTTAAGACGACGCCCGTCCTGATGACTGCACTGCTCAGATTTCTGCTCAGACTCTAAATCTTGTTTATTATTTGATCTCATAGTTTTTAAACGATTCAAATCTCATTTTATAGATTGTATTTTATTCAGATGAAGAATAGTGAATATTTGGGGTGATGAAGTCATTAGTAAACCCATCTTGTAATTTTTGAGGCACCGTCTGTCAACTGACTGACTTCTTCTCAGGCTTTCGATCATCTCCCGTGGCCTTCTTCAGCAAACAGAAGCTGCACTGGTGTGGGTACATGTCCCGAGTATAAACAAGCCTCTGTCATGTCCTTTAGTCACTGGATCGCTGACACCTGAGTGAGCTTTCTACACTGAAGAAGGCCATGAGTTACAGACAAAAGCACCAGGAAAAGTTAGCAAAGTTTGAATTACACACAAATAAAATGAGCATTTCAGAAAACACTCGGACATTTCTGAGTAATTCTTTTACAGTGGGGCTGTGATCTCAGGGGTGGATGATGGTCAAAGTGATGACCAATATCTTACCAATAAAGACAAGCGGAAATGCTTCTCATTTTCCAGTAAACGTATTTAATCAGCTGTCACCACCCAGCAGACGACCGTATCAGGTACTGGCGATCTCACAAAGTGACAACAGTCCGATCAGTCTTCGGAGAAGATCGCCCAACCCCGTTTTATACCCCCTATAAACACTATCGACATCTTCAAAATGAGCACATTCATATCTCAGTACAGAGCCACAGAAATATACGACATCAGGGCTGGGCAGATTTTAATTTCACTGATGATTCTGGTTTCCCATCATCAGTGAAAAACCAAGATAATTTAATAGTTTTTGCTACAAAGGTCTCATTTTGTCTTGTGTTAATCAACTGCACACCTTTAGTTTACACTCTAAAAGCTCAAACTCACTGTTTAGTTCAGCCAAGACAACTAAAATAGAGCCTTCGGTCACTAAGATCCATCTAGAGGAAGTCAAACTCCAAGGTTTCTGGAGGTGAACCTGTGGAAGGATCATTAATGGCTGCCTGCATTTACATTTATCTCCTGATATTTGAGGGTCTCTCACTTGGTCTGCTTTCACAGGTGGGCGACCGAGGTGTCAGCTGGCTGTCGGCTTTGTCTCTCCATCGGTATTCTGCTGCTGCCTGGTCCTCACAAGGCCTTTAAAGGTACAAAACACCAGCCACATCCACCACCTTCTTTTCCCCCGTTCATTTATTCATTTGTTTTTCATTTGAATTGTATTCAAAATTCAAGAAAATCCTCTGTGAAAGACACTTTTTCAAACCTTAATACCTTATTAAAAAGCATCATGTTTGTGAAAGTGGACCGGTTCTGTTTTTCTTTATTTCCTGTCATATATCTCCAAAGTTTCTAATAATGAGCTCAGTGTATGTACAGTAATCCCTGTGAGCCAAAATATCAGGCTGCACACTGCTCTACACACTCAGTTTATCACCATTTATTCTACTCTTGGATCTGTATGATGTCACAGAGAGGGGATATCCCTAAAATGGTCATCTCAGGCACAGAAGCCCCACCCACCTGCTGCTCAAGAGCAGCCAATCACAAGAAACGGGGAGGGGCTAAAACAGTTTGTTTCAACTGAGGGTCTGCACCAAGGCTCAGTATGAGATAAAGAATGATTATTTTGAGCAGTGAGTCATGCAAAGCTGCTCTAGGAGAGTCCAGAAATAAAACCATGGAGCTGGAAGTCCATGTCAAGTTACTAAAAAGTTGAGATTATTGACCAAAACGATCAAGATAATGATTTTAGACATAATTGAACAGCCTTCTTTTTGCATTATCAAGGCTACAGAGTCTGATGTCATACTCATATTTACCTAGAAGTTGATTAAACATGTCGGTGACACTTTGAAATAACAGCTGCCGCCTCCAAATTCAGCCACCTGACTCACAGTTACAGTTACACACTGATGCTACTTTAACCTCACAAACAATCTCAGGGGAGGCGACGACATACTTAAAGTGAATACCACATAACTGCTTCGTCCATGGTCTGCTGCTCTCTGCACTGACTGTAACCGGAAAAAGAACGCATCAACATTTTAATTCATCTGAACCAGTGAAACGGTGACGGTCAGAGAAGCTTTGAACACTGATCGTTACTAATGAGACGAGAATAACCACATCCTTCTCTGGCATTCACACAGTAGCCGTCATCTTTGTAAGCAGTGAAAGGCTCACGTTACAGAGAAGGAAAGTGAAAGAAATAAGGCTGAGCTCAGTGTATTTACTTTGTTATGTGCAGTTTGTTCAGTACATTTCATGTGCAAAAAACACATTTCTATTACAGATTAAAGACTTAAAGACTGGCTTCAGTCAAAGGTTTTAGAACATCCCCATTTTAGGACACCAGAAACAGAAACCTAATGTCCTTTACAGACTAACAAAAAAAAAAAAAAGCAATGGGTTATCAACTTACAAAGTTTAGCCATAATAGTGAGAAAAGGACAATTGATAAAGGAAGAGAGAGAATATTATCAATCTTAACGTGCAGGTCTAATAGTGCGTTCCAGATGAAGTCGGAAGTCGGAATTTCCGAGTTCCCAGTTGTAATTTTCAATTGGAACACCCCCTCAATTCGGATTTCCTACTTGGAAAGTCGGAGCAGCCCTACCAAAACCGAGCTAACAATCCAAGATGGAGGCAGTGAACGTGAACAGTGCCAAAATTGTAAAACTTTTAATCTGTACTGCCAATATTGTGTATTTATGACTTGCTAAATAAGCCATGCGCAGAGCACTGAGCAGCCTCTATCCATGAACATGCTAGACTGGTGTTTTTACATGCAAAAAAAAAAAAAGGTATGCACTGTATTGCTAGTGATGCATGAATGGCTCCGCCATGCTAACTAGCAAAACAAGTCCTGTTTTTCTTCACTTTTGCGACTTTACTACTGGAACGCACTCAACTCGGGAGTGACGTCACTCCCAAGTTCCGACATCCGAGTTCCGGGGTAACTGGAATGCGGCATAGGTTCACATTGATGAAAGAAAGTCACCCCAAGCCCACATGTTTTGGAGGTGGAAAAAGAGCTTTTTGTCCCCTTTGGAGAACATTTTTCAAAAGCTCAAAATCAAATTCTGATGGGATAGATTTACTCATCAAGGACGAGGACTCAGGCGTCAGAGGGTTAAAGGAACTACAAAGAAACCTGAGGTGTCTGCACGGTTTCCTTTACCATCAAAAGGCACTTGGAACTGGAGGACAGGAAGGGCCCAAAGACACAACAGAAAAGGAAAACAAGTTCCTGAGAGTCCACGGCTTCATGACAGGACACCAGCGTTT
Source organism: Paratilapia polleni (assembly GCA_015106735.1). Taxonomy (NCBI): domain Eukaryota; kingdom Metazoa; phylum Chordata; class Actinopteri; order Cichliformes; family Cichlidae; genus Paratilapia; species Paratilapia polleni. The sequence goes on along the minus strand of VUQI01024243.1, from coordinate 26,198 downwards.
GAAAAAAGGAAATCTCAATAAAAAGTACCTGCAGTGTTTATTCAGGGAGATAAAAGCTTCCTTCAAAAACTGTTGGTCTGTGTTTCCACTCACGGTGTTGCGGTGGCTACATCCATCTTTAACACAGCCTTTAGTCTGACAGGCCGAGTGAACTTTTATTTGTATTTTTTTTGTATTTGAAATGTAATTTCAGACCAAATTGAGAATTTAAACTGCATCAAACTACTGACTTGTTGTGTCTTTTTGTCCTGTCTCCCTCTGCTCTCTTCTGTTTCTCCTCACCCCCAACCTGTCGCAGCAGATGGCTGCCCCTCCCTGAGCCTGGTTCTGCCAGAGGTTTCTTCCTGTTAAAAGGGAGTTTTTCCTTCCCCCTGTTGCCAAGTGCTTGCTCATAGGGGGTCGTCTGACTGTTGGGTTCCCTCTCTATGGCGTCTACCCTACAACATAAAGCACCTTAAGGCGACTGTTGTTGTGATCTGGGGCTATATAAATAAAACCGACATGAATTGAACTGAATTGTGTCCAATAGACACCAAATTTCATAAAACTGATTAAAACTTCTATCCAGCAACAGTGTGAGTCTTTAAAGTCAGTCACCATCCACCATCAGACGCCCTGGTTTGTTAAAACAAACTGGAAACAGTTTAATTTCTCACAAAGCAGCCGTCAGTGCAGAGGTCAGAGGTCAGGTCGCAGCAAACAGAAAACAGATGGAGCAAACATTTCTGCAGCTGACAGCAGCTGAACGAGCTGCTCTTTATTTTCTGCTTATAATCTGTAGATAACAGCGTGCTCTGTCTTTCCCGGAGTCAACCGTCACGCTGCGTTTCGCTCAGTCATCCGGCTTCCTCGTGGCCGGGCCCCTCAGGGCGACCCTGCTGTTGAACCAAACGCCCCATTCATGCAAAGTCCTCGCAGTGGACGCCTCGGGGAGACACCGGGACTTTTTACTGAGGGAAAAGCTGCTGCTGACACTCCGTCCTGCTCTTCAGCGATGAGCTGCTCCACACACTGAGCTGGTTCACGGTTTAAACTTGTGTCGCCGCCATGGTGAATTTCACACCGATACACCGCCTCACCGTCCTGACTACACAAAGACATTCCTGTGAGGTCAGAACATCAGCAGCAGCAACAGCAGGGCGGCCATGCTGGAGGAGGAAACGGGCCGACTCCACAGAGGTGATAAGCAGCTTTCTTTAAACATATCGGATCTGAAACTAGAAAATGAAAATTTTCCTCAAATGTTTGTTCAAGCTGCTATAAATATTTTCTGTGAAAGTCTCGTACATTTAAAAACAAAAAATAATTCTCTTGCAGATAAAACTATCCAGCTTTAGTAGAATTATGTATTTTACATAGCTACAATAAAATATAATCTACAAGCTTGTTATCTGTTATATTCAGAGCTGGTTTGTTCCAGCCCATCACAGGATGGCAGGTAACCTTAAAACCTTTGGCTGAGCTGAGGCAGCCAGACTCACCGAGTCAATGCCAGATGTGGCCCAAAAGCCATGAACTCCTTTATGATTAATTTAACTGCAAGAAATAAAGTTGTTTAAGCTCATATTTAACAAGGAAAAGGGGAGAGACAAAAAACCCAACTTTGTCTTTCTGATTAATTTAGGACAGGTTTTTAATAATTCTTGCAAAAGAGATCATCTTAAAAACATAAAGAAGGTAAAACCCCAGACAGAAAGGAACGAGAACAGAAAGAATAAGAACAGAAAAGTGTTTTTACTTTCACTTTAAAACCACACACATTAAAAACAACAGACACACCAACATTCCCAGCATTCCTCCATCTGGCCCTCTGAACAGGAAGTGAGAAACACACACTCCTGTGTGTGTGTGTGTGTCTCTGTGGGGACCCTGGACCGTTCCTGGTTCTAATTATTGAGCGGCTGAGTGAGTCTTTGTCACTTTAAAGCTTCAGTCCTCATTTTAAACAACTCCTGTTTTGATCCAATAATACACTCCAGTTACTCATAATGATCAGTTCATTTCTGCAGGTATTAATGCCTCATATAAACCTCCACACAGGCTTTAAACCAGAGGTGAGCAACAAGTTATTTCACAGAACAAATGTGTGTAAGTGCCCGTCTTCTCGGCCGGCTGCTGATGACTGAAGTTCAGTTATCAGCCGCCGACCAGTTAAGTGCCAGTTTAGGGAGCACACAATAAATGCACAAAGCAACACTTTTAGTAAGCATATGTAAATATTCATATCAGAGTGGTGATTGCAGTGGTCATTTCTGTACTGGTTTAAAGTTTTTGTCGTTATCTGGGAGGTCGAGTCTGCTGTGATAACCAGAACAGAAAAGTTCAAGCTGAAGAAATGCTTCCCTGGTCTCATTCTGAGCTGCTTTATCACATATTACATGACGTAGATGAAGGAAAATGTAGAGCGATACATTCTTTGCTTTGCTCTCACAAAAAGTTATCAAGGTCCAATCCAGAAAGTGCCAAAACTACTTTTGTCCCCTTTGGAGAACATTTTTCAAAAGCTTAAAATTCACAAGTTTTCATATCGTAGTTTTTTCAGTGATGAGGACTCAGACCTCAGATGGTTAAAGAAACTGCAGGAAACATGAGGTGTCTGTACAGTTTCCTTTACTATCAAAAGGCACATAGAACTGAAGGACAGGAAGGATCCAAAGGCACAATAGAAAAGGAAGACAAGTTCCTGAGAGTCCACAGCTTAGTGACAGGACAACAGGGGTCAAAAGAAGGAGCTTTTTCCTCTCAGGAGCTTTAATGCAGGCAGCTAAAAGCTGCTTTCAAACTGCTGTTTGCCTGTGTTTCAACTGTTGTAAAAAATATTTTATCCAGCAACCTCCAGGGCTAAAAATGAAGCTAAAGCTGAAAAGCTGCAGTTCCTCCAACGTCCACTAGAGGCTCCAGCAGTGCATCAGTCCCCTCTTTCTATTAAACTGATATGATGCCAGAAATACACACATGCAGGCACCATCTATGATCTACTGCAGCTTTATAGTCGAGAAAAAGTCAAAAACACACTCTGTGACCAAGAAAGACACACACACACACACACACACACTCCTTCTGTTTCTGCCTTCACTGTAAGTAGATCTGCCTGCATTTCCATGGTGACTGGCGGTTTTGTGTTTCCCAGGATATCATATGGAGCCGTAACACACTTGGCTTCAACCCCCCCCCCACACACACACACACACACACAGAGTACACGTTGAGGTCTCGGCGTCGGTTTTCAGGTGAACTGATGAAGGTTTAATTGGCTGAAGTGGTGTTTCATTAGAACTGTGACGACCAATCATTTTACAGCAATGTTCGCAGACTGATTCAGGTCTGCAGTGCCTGCAAGAACTCTAAAACTCACTTCATCCATCACAGAAACCTCTCTGTAGATTCAGTACCACGCACTGTTTCATATACCCTGCACACACGCGCAGAAATTTTACATCATTTTGTGATATTTTATTTTATTGTTCCACTTTATTTATTGAGCTTCTGTTGTTTTTGAGCCATTTTATTTGACCCTTTTTTACTCTATTGAGGCATTTTATTTTGCTCTATTATTTCAGCTATTTTGATTCACTTTTTTTTTTTTTACATTGTGCTGCAGTAATAGACTTCATTCTGTGAAACATATTTTCTTACTCCTTTTCCTTCCCACAATTCTTTACTTCCTTCCCTGCATCAATTTTATTCATTTGTACCTTCCCATGTTTGCTTCCTTCCTTCTTTCCCTTCCTCCTCCCTTTCCCTCCTTCCTTCCTGCTCTCTTTCCTTCCTTCCCTTCCCTACTTCACTTTTATTCCTTCGTGTCTTCATGTCCTTCCTTCCCTTTCTTTACTCCTTCCTTCTTTTCCTTTCTCCTCTCGTTCCTTCCTTCTGTCCTATCTTCTTTCCTTCCTCCCATTCCATAATCTTTATTTCTTTCCTTCCTTCACTATTTAACTTTTATTTGCTCATTCATCCCTTTTCTTTACTTCCTTCCTTCATCACCTTCCTGCTCTCTTTTCTCCCCAACTTCCTTCTTTCTTGCAGTTCTTTCCTCCTTACTTTCTCTTTCCTTCCTTCCTTCCTGCTCTGTCTTTCCTTACTTCCCATAATTCTGTACTTCTTTCCTTCACCATTATTCATTTGTTTATTCCTTCCCTTGTTACCTTCCTGCTCTCGTTCCACCCCTCTCCCTTCGTTTCTTTATAATCCTCCCTTCCCTTCATGTGCAGTGCAGTATGAGCATGAGTGCAGGTCTGCAGCACAGTTTTCTGTGTGGTTTGGACTCTCGTCTCTTAGTGCTCTTATTATATTTGCTGTTTTAACCGCTGCAGCTGAAACTATTAAAGTGGCTCGAGCGATTTAAGTTACTGAAACTACCAAAAACTACAACTGCTGCCAGCTAATCACACATTCAGCTCATTAACAGCAGAAACACACACACACACACACTCCTGAATCAAATACAACTCAGTGTCATCACCCCCACATCCAGCAGCCTGCTGAGCTCAGCATGAACAGGAAGAGGCTGCAGAGGAGGAGGAGGAGGAGGAGGAGAAAGGAGCAGACTGGACAAAGCTGACTGCATGTGACAGACTTCATCTTCCTCTGCCAACAGATCACACAAGATCATCATCATCACGAGATCACCCTCCTCATCACACAGAGGTTTCAGTGAGCAGATGAAGAACAGAGACTGACTGCAGAGAAAACTTCACTGAATGTTTAGAGACAAAAAATATTTAGAATCATTTCATAGAATTTCCTCATTTTTGGGATAAAAAGTCTGTATGTCCTTCCTACTTTCCCTTTCCTTCCTTTCTTCCCTTCCTATTCTTTCTCTTGGCTTCCTTCCTATCCACCCTCTTTCTTTCCTTCTTCCCTTCCTACTGTCTGTGCTTCCTTCCTATGCACCCTCTTTCCTTCTTTTACTTCCTTCCTTTCTACTTCCTCCTCATCTAGGCACAAACTGGACAAACATCTGATGGCTCATCATCTTCTCAGCCAACAGAGATCACACGAGATCATCTTCATCACACTGAGGTTTTACAGAGCAGCCAAAAAGGAGCTGATGAAACCTCACTGAATGTTAAAAAGATAAAGAAATATTTATTTTAATGGTTTGTTATACTTTCCCCTCTTAAGTGGAGCTATTTTTAATCCCTGGACTCTCCTAGAGTAGCTTTGCATGACTCACAGTTCAAAATAATCCTTTATCTGATACTGGGCCTTGGTGCAGCCGCTCAGTTCATCCTCTGTCTGAAAGCAGCTGCTTTAGCTCCTCCCACTTTAAGGCCACACCTATATTATAATTGCAGAACTTTCTGATCCACGTTTAAGAGTCGTTTTATTTCAACATAACATAAATTAATTCATTTTGAGTATTTAAACACTCCTGTTCATTTCTTTTTCTGCAGCCAAACAAACAGAAGCTCTGCCCCCATACCTTTAAACTGTGCACGCGCACACACACACACACACACACACACACGCACACGATCAGCCTCTCCTGCATATTTAACTCTGGTGTGAATTATTTAGTGAAGTGGGACTGAAGCAGTCGGCCATCAGAGTAAAGCAGCAGGCGAAGAGAGATTCAGTTACTGTTACACACACCAATCAGCTCTAAGTCACCGTCATCTGTAACCACACAAACTGGTTTAACCACAAAACACGGACATATTTAAACTCAGAGGATTCAGAAAGTCCTCATCTGTGCAAAAATATACATAAATCCTTTTAATTGTTATGTATTTGGGAGCATGCTAAACATTTCCCATTCAAAGTCATGGATAACACCTGAGCTTATCTGTGGAGGTCTCACTTTGCATTGGTGGTGGTTATCAAATGTAAGGCTATTTCCACGGAAACTTTAAATTTGAATATTTTTCATCCAAGTGAAGCAGAATTTTGTATTTCAAGGCACAAAGAACAAAACATAATTTACGAGCTCAGTCAACAATTTACTAAACATTATATTCAGATCTGTCACGGGACATCAGGTAAAGGGCGGTAAAATTCAAAGTAATACGGCTGAAATTCTCCATGTGATGAAAGCTAACGCCACATTTAGCACGTACCAGCAAATATCGGCATCAGTCTCAAAAATCCCATCAGTGAGGCTCTAATTTTAACTTTACTGCCACATTTCCCCCGAAGACAGAAACATTTATGCTGCTAAAACCTAAAACATCTGAGATTTATGTAATACTTAATGAGTCTGCTTTGTTTTAAATGCTGGGGACCAAAACTCCAACAGAATGACTCGCTGAATAACAAACACATCTGGGCTTCTTATGGCACCTTTGACTCGGTTTGGAAAGTGTTCTGTGGGCCACAAGTCATGAGCTGGCCTTGGGCTTCAACATACCTGATATCTGGCTGATTTAAGGTGGAATTGTAGCTGAGCTGAAGCAACCGGACTCACGCTGAGTCAACGTAAACGTGGCCCAAAGAAAGCTGTAAGTATGGGCACATTTGGGCCAAACAGTTACTGCCATGTAGGTACTTCAGTTTTTTAATTCAGCTTTTACATAGAAGGTTTGAGTTTTTTGCAATATTTACCACATGATTTAAACCACTATTTAATTTTCTTTTACTTCATGATAATAAGTACACTTCAATTAGTGTCTCCAGTCACTGAAAACTGTCCTAACAGCTTTATTTTTCCCTTAATTTTGACATTTTCATAGAATTACTCAGATCCAATCATTGAAAAAATGGGAAAAAAATAAATACATCTTTAGTGTCTCATATTATTTGGTTATCATACGTGCGTTACATACGACTCTCCATCCCTTTGCTGTGGTATCTTTTCAAACTTGAGCCTGGTGTTCACTGACTGAGTCCTTTATCTCCCCAGATTTCTGTGTTTTACAAACATGATGTCCCTGATATGATTAAAATCAGCAAACTAGAATTATAAACTGCTCCACGTCAGACAGCCAAAAAAGTCAAAATCAAAATGAAAAACTAAACAAATAAATAGAGATCAGCATCAGAAACAGAAGTAAAATCCAATGCAGAGCTTCATCTACATTCTCCATCACATGGCTGATCGCCTCCTGAGGGGGACAAAATGCTGCTTTTCATGTTGAAACTTGATGTTTTTGAGAGGCTGCATTGTTCTCTGTGTTGACTCGAACTCTGCGACCCCTCAGCTTGTGAAACCGTTCAGACTCCCTCAGAATAAACACACAAAAAACACACACGGAGGACGAAGCCACGCCAAAGACACGAGTTCTCAATGGACTGAAACAGTGGCGTCTGATCGGGTTCTGGGTCAAACGAGGTTCAACTAACCCAGAATTCTATCAAGTTAGCTAGATAAGGGGACCCTGTTAAGTTAAAATAAAGGAAACATGAACACTCACTGGCTGTATCGTTAGCATTCATAGATACATGTGGAAATGCCTCATTGGCAAGATGAAATCATTATTTTAGCCATTTAGCTCCATTCACTGCTGTCCAACAGGGAGCGAGCGCCCTCCAGCTGAACTGCAGCCAGTTCACTCTGATTAACAGGAAGTGGAAAAGCTCCCCGAGATCACGTGTGAATGTGGTTACAGTGTAAAATAGTGCAGAGATTTAAACGGCGTCCTACCTGCGAGGGCTTTGATTCGCGAGCGCTCGAAGAGGCGCGCCGAGCTGTTCTCATTGTCCCAGTCGTCAGCGTCCCAGCGGTTGTTGACGCCGTCATTGTACTGCTGCTGGATCTCCATGTGGTCGTACTCCGCCGCTACCGACGTCATCTTGACCTCGCCGTGACTCCACCTCCGCCTCCCCTGCTGCCTTCGAGTCCTTCCACCTGCTGCAGATCACGACAGGACGCTCACACACGCTCAGACCGGCTCTGACTGGCAGGCCGAGAACACTTTAGAAAACCTGCAGGAGTTTAAACAAACAAAGAGAAACTGAGGATCAATTTTACTGTAAGAAAATCTAAAAACAATAAAGCTGGCGGTGACAGCGCAAATATTTAGTGACGATTTCCTTTTATTCCCCCACAAAAAAGTCTGAAATACCATCAATACAAAGAGCGTCAGACAGCCACTCCCCCCCTCTCCCTGATGACCATAACAGGCAAATCCATCAATAAATAAATGCAGGAGTTCAAAAGTGCAAAAGAGACAGAAACAGGATAAAGCTTACAGTACACACTATAGTATACTTGCATGTAAAATACATTGCACTCAGTGTTTGTGGGCCTTATTCAAACCATACGTAATTTACTGAAAGGCGTCCAAGCATGGACGTCATAATTAAGGGAAGGTCTTAATTGTTAACTGCTCAGACTGAGGGGGGTTCAGGTCAGATATCCACCCCTAAAAGATCTCCACTATTGATTTGCATGCCCAGAACATAATCTGAGTAACTACAGCTCAGCTTTAGAAGGCATTGAAGATAAAACTTAAACTGCAACAGTCTGTGTCAGGTTTGGGTAAACTAAGCCCAATGGGAAAGAAAAAGGTTCTGCAGGGTTGGGTCTGAGTGAGCTGTAAAAAAACAAAAAACAAAAAAAAAAAAACCTGAAGAAGAACAGCCGTCAACAGGCACACACAGACAGACCTAATCTGCATTACTGCCCCATGAATTCACCTCCATCTGTCTCTAAACTGTCCCCTTCAGGGTCAAAGTTTCATTTTGCATTTTCATTCATTCATTTTCTATCAATCTTTTATTTATCTTTTACCTTCTACAAGTGATCTTAAATACATTTTGGTATTTGAATCGTTTGCTGGTGCGCATCACTCTTCAGATTCATACCTACAATCTTTGCATCTGTGAAACATTTTGAAGTGCATCAAACTTGATAAAATGATCAGTGCTGTGTAAATAAAGTTTGATGGACTTCTGTTTAAATGTGCTGAGCACCATCAGGAGTGTAAACATCACTCTGCTCTTCTCTGAGCCACTGAGGGGAGGCTGCCATGTGACTGGGACTTCTGCTCTGTGATTGGCTGCAGACCATCCAGCCTCTCTTTGAACTGCACCACGTTTATCTCTAAGCTGAGAGGATGGTGCCTCCCTCTGGCCACAACAGATTACTACAACATCTGAGAGACAATAATAAACGCACACAAACAGACTCACACTTTCAGGACACACTGTGTGAGACGTTCAGGGACCAATCCAGACTCTGACATGCTCAGTTCACAGAGATCATTATTATTAAGAGTTCATAGTAGATATTAGTTTTAAGGCTCCATATATCTGGAAATGATGTTGTACATTAACAAATTAGTTTATTACTTATTACTTTAGTCAGTAAAATGTAAGAAAATGGGGGAGAATCTGCACTACAAGGTCCCGATAGAAGGCTTCAGAAGTGTGTGTTTTAATGCACCACGTGAAGTGTTTGTGCAGGTAAACAGAGAGGAGCGACTCAGCACTGCGAGTCGGTTTGGATCCTGCAGCCAGCAGCATGACTCGACACAAAACCCCCACAGCAGCCCAGAGACGCCGTTTAACTTGCCGCGGTCTCACAGGTTCACCACACAGCCCGGAAACCGCCTCAGACCGTCAGTCCTCTTCGGTCCTGAGCTGTCACAGACTACTCTACATTCAAATATACAACAACGGTGGGTTAAAAGCAGCGCTTCCAGCTGCAGTCTGTCTCCAGAGGTGCACTATCTGCCCAGCACGCTGCACACTGTGCGACAGTCTGAGCGGCTGTTTGGTGGAGCTGAAAGCTTCAGACACTGAACTACTGGCCCCGGGGTTAAAATGTTACACAGGACGGTGTTTTACATGTGTAAAAGTAAAAAAAAACAAAAACCAAACAGCTAACAGGAAGAGTATATGAACTACACACACGAACAGTTTTACTTTGCTGCAAAAAAAACAAGTTAAAAAAAATCTAAAATCCTCTGATGCTTAGGCCTGTCGGGGGGTCAGTTTAGGCGTGGAGTTGCTGATAGTTCAGAGTTTAATAGTATGAACATAAAACTAGAGATTAAAATGAGCAGACAAATGTATAAATGACTGGTTTTTATTTTCTAACAATGTCTAATTAAATGTTTCAGGCGGTTCTTTCTGTCACATTTGAATATTTTTAAAGTTTTACCCTTTTAATTTATTAATTTACAAAATAATATAAAGAGTGAAAAAAGTAATCAGTGGATTTATTGAGAAAGAAATGAGGAGAAGTTATTGATAATTTTAAGTAAAAACTGAACTTCTACTCTGAGGCCGTCTCACATCTGTTTTCTGATTGGCTGCTTTCCCATTACAGACTCTCCCCTCCGTCCCGTCGTCCTCACACTGCGGTGAATTCAAACCGTCTCTATTCTGCATCACATCACACAGTTTTCTCTGGCTCCACCCACTGACGGTCAACTCAACCAATGAAATTATTCCGTGGTCTGAGGAGAGTCTGCAGAACCATTTCCCTACACATACACACACACACACACACACACACACACACACACACCGATACACTCTGTGTGTGCATGCGTGTGAATGTGCTGCCACCCACTTGCAGCTCAACAACCAGTCAGGCTGGAGCTGCTTGTGTTGCTACGCTAAAAATACGCCGCCATTGGGACCCTCTGTGTGTGTGTGTGTGTGTGTGTGCATGCAAGAGTGAAGCGAACACAATGTGTACTATGGCAGGCAGACACACACACACACACACACACCAGCCATGGAGTCATGACAGCAGAGTTTTTAGAAAGTGTGTCACTGCAGGACAGCGAACTGAGCGAGAAGGGCGAGAGACATTCAATAACACCAGAACTAAAGAAGAGAGAAAGGTGCAGTTTTCTTCTCTCTCATGACTGCTTTCATAATCTGGTAACAGTTAACATCAGCAGTAATTACATGATCATTACATCTGCAGAACAGCGCAAAAGTTCAGACTCAAATGCAACATGCAGCATCATCACGGAGGCATCTGATTGGAGCAGATTCACTCTGCAGCAGGACGAAAGGAAAAGAGGAGGAAGGAGGAGTCCTGCAGCTGATGATCTGATCCCATCATTGTGGAGTCAGTCTGGGATCACATGACACAGAGAGGACACTAACAGAAGAACAACGGTGGCATTGTGTTGAACAACCAAACTCCAAAGGTACAGAGAAAAACTGGTGCCGTTTTCCTGCTTCACTGCACACTTTCGAATTACTTTAAAAAAAAATCTCATGAAACTGTGACAAATGTCCATCAAGGTGTCAAAAACCAAAAAGACATTCAGTTGACACCGAGACAAATTGGAGAAAAGCAGCACCTGAGGAAATATATGCAGAAATATGTCCACTTTCCTCACCAGCTACGGCTGTTTTTCCATGTTTTTAAAATAATGCGCAGAAATAATTTCAACCAAGACTCAGAATTTAATAACACAGTTCATACTCTCCCTTTGCACCTTAAGCTCACTCTCAAAGTTGTGCTGCAGCATGGATGGAGACACAGCACCTGCCAACATTCCCGTATTTTGAGACCATCTTCCCATCCTCCTGGAATTCGCACAACCCCTGAAACTCTACCACGAACAACTGTCACACACACATTCACGGTTTGTGTTTCTGATGTTACCCAAGCAGCCGGATCGTCCACCAAACACAGGCTAACCACACAATGCACACACTACGTACAATTTAAAACCATCAATCACCGCACATCCCAAATCAAGGCGTGTGCGTGGCTGCTCTCTGCAGAGACAGACAGTTAGATGTCGCTATCTTAGCTGCTGTTGCTGCTTCATCACTTCAACTCCTGTAACTCTAAGGACACAGTAAAAAGCCATTTTAAAACACACAAAATAGTGGTGAGTTGAGCAACTCTTTGAAAAGATAAAGCTGGAAAGACGTTTACAGATTTGTGCCTCATTTGGCCTTGCGATGGACTGGCGACCTGTCCAGGGTGTACCCTCCTCTTGCTCTGTGGCAGCTGACAGACTTCAGCCTCCCACGATGGGAAACTGGATAAGCAGGTAAGAAAACAGATGGATGAAGTACAGAAAAAGCTAAAACCAAATTTTCCCCATCCCTTTTCTCTGAGTAACTGGCTGTGAGATGACTGAAACTACCAAATTTACACAGTCCAGCACCACACATCACCAATCTAATCTCCAGTTAACAATACTACAGAGTTTCTTGCATATTCTTACTGTTCATGTGTGACAACAGTCGACAATATTGGGTAAGAAAGGCACAAGACTCTAGTAGTCGACTTTGTGGATTTGCTCTCTGTAGGCATGGCAGGGTGGTCCATTCTGGGCTCATTTTTTTAAAATTTGTCATTTTCGTTTGGTGTGCAGTCAGTGCAGCTGTCTCTGTGCCACTTGCAGAGCTGTCAGGTGAGTAACCAGATGACCACTGTTAATCTGCACAAAGCCTAGGGTTCAGGTAAGTTTTGGGTAGGCACTTCAGTTAGAGGGGTACTTCCACCTTAGCTTGGTACACATGTTTGTTTCTTTGGCACAGCAGGTATATGTGTCTTTAAGTAGTGATGACCTATAAGTCAAGGAGGCTGTACTAAAGATGTCTGACTTAGTCCTGGATGTGTATCACCAGCATTCTGAGTGGACAAACCATTTCACCCACTGGTTTTCAGTTTCTGAGGTTCTGCAGTTTGGTCAGTTTAGAAACTCTCTGCATGGGCAGCTGGCTACATGCCTTACAGAGCGTAACGTTAAAAACCATCACAGAAGCTGCAGGTTTGGCTGATAAACATGTCTTTATTCATAAGACTCAGCCTGACGAGCCTCTGCAGGAGCCTGTGGTGCATAAAGATGATGGTGGTAAGGTTCCCGATCATTCGGCCGGGGTTTCAGATAAAAAGTCACAGGCGGTGCTAAGAAAAGGTAAGGTGTGTAATTCTGTAGTTCTTGCTGGGAATCAGGCCACTGGAAGGTAAACTGAAGCCATGAGGAAGAGTGCTGGAGGTCGGCATGTGAAACCTGCTGAATTCCCGTTTCAATGTGGTAACAGAACAGTGAGCGTGCAGAACGCGGCATGGCTGATGGTCCTGCTCAGTCTCCTTTGCTTTCTGCTAAGGGAGGGGTTCTCACACTAGCTGGTATCATATAAAGGTCTCGGTTAAGGTTTTGAGGGACACCAGTGGTGTAAACTACCGGTGTCAATTTGCCATTTTCTAGCAAGACTGATACTGGGGATAAAATCCTTATCCGAGGAATGGAGGAGCACAAACTAACCAACCGAGGCAGCAGTCGACGAACCCTTCCTGTGTCTTCAGGTAAAATTGCTGTTTTTGTGAATGGAGTCTGGTGGAGAGTAACAGCTTCACTTCCTGTCTGTCAAATGTTCTATATACAGCGTCCATTTAAGCTCATTTGATTCTTCCAGATGTGCAAAATCCATGTCCACAGCAGCACATGGCTTAAGTGTCTGTCAGCTTGGGGGGTGTGGCCTACTGACACCTGCTGCAGGTAACGCACTGACTGAAGTGTCCATACAGCCCAGCTCTACTTTGAAATACAGATGTTTGTGCTGTGCTGAAAACCTACAGAGCAAAAACTTAATGTTGAAATGCATCCAGTGTCAGACTCCGAAAGTTTGCAGACGCCCACGGACAAGATGCTCAAACTTGAAACTATGTCGTCATCTGCAGACGGCACATGAAGGGTGAGAAAAGGAGGAGGAGGAGAAAGAGAGAGGGCTGAAAGGAAGCACTGAACCTTCTCAGGAGGATATTTATAGCGTGAAGAGAGCAGAGAGAGGAGGAGGAGCGAGTAATGACACCGGCTGGGAACAGGAAGGACGGAAATAGAGAGGATGGGATGATGGATGGACAAACAAAGAGGAAAGATTTAGGGCTTTTTACACCTGTAAAAATAATATTTAAAGAGCTGAGACAATTTTGTGCTTTAGAAAAAACAACGTGAAGCTTTTCTTCACTAAATATGATTATAACTGATTTTAAAATGTTAGTTCAGGAGTAGAAAATTTTAATCTTAAAAGACTTTCTAACTCATAACATGAAAACAGTCATTACTGCAGCCCTCTGATGCGTTTCTGTTGGATGTTTTAAAGAAATTATTGTACTGAGGTCAACATTTTCTCACTTTTGGGAGTCAAACTCCAAAATGTCTGGATCCTACATTTCCCATGATGCACCTGTGCTTCACATGAACCCTAGAGAAAAGAAACTAGAGCTCAGAAATGATCCTGTTTCAGCTTCACACCACATTTGGTTTTGCTTTATTTGCATTTCTGAGCATCTTTCCTCCATCAGATGGATCTTTTTCTTTTTTCGTTCCTCTCCATCTCTCGCCCACGTCTTCCTCCCACCTCTCTCACCTCGCAGCATCCTCCACTACAATTACCGCCTGTTAACGCTTGCTCTCCTCCGGCTTTCTTTCTGACGAAAGCGGTCAAGTGCAGCCACCTCATTCTTCTCCCCGCTTCTGACACTCTCAGTTTCATGGATTTGGATGTACTACTGTACAATAAAGTTTGCTTTTACCTGGGTTTAAGGAAGTTTAACACATGTGTAATTCCACATAGGATGCAGTTTTGCTTGAAAGGGTAGAGAATAAAAATGTGTGGTGTTGGTGAGGTCCTGACAATCAGCAGACCTCAGCAATATGAGAAATAAAAAACTATGAGAGGTAAAGAAATGCAAAGCCAAGCAATGATTAAAAAACAACGATACAATCTTAAAATCAGCTCTAAAACTGAGCAGAAGACCACAAACCTCCACTGAACACACACACAGGAAAATATGTGCACAAAGTCATCAAAAAGTCATTAAATGTGCTCACAAAGAGGAGGAAACATCTGCAGGGTAAAAAAAAAAAGAAAAATCTAAACTTTTTAAAACCTAAAAAATAAGAATTAACACCAAATGTGGAAATTATGGATTATATTTGGTTTTCTAAACGAGCCATAATGACCTGTTGAACACTGCAGTGATCCCTGCAGCTTTTCTTTGCCACATAAGACAATAAAGTGAATCTCTTGATTTGGGACTGTTGGTCACAAAAACAAAAAAAATAAAGAATTAGTAGACATCACTTTAATCTGTGATTTTAACTATTTAATTTGGGGTGTCTGCCAGTATACTGACAGCCTGGTGCCCCACCGAGCCTAAAATCACCCTCCACTTTGGGGAATTTTGGATTTTTTTATTTGTTTTCTAAGATGTAAATCCCTTTTTATCCCTTCATCCTTCCATCCAGATTTCTTATCTGGGGGTCCAGTTCACGGGGGGGGGGGGCA